>LUCM01009990.1:2399-21904 GCA_008360955.1 Fasciolopsis buskii
ATCGCTTGTGGAACGGCTCGCGCATCTCATACTACCCAACCGTACTGTTAAGCAAGATCTAAAGATGAGACAACAAGAATGACAGATTAGAGGACATTCTTGGCTAGTGTCTTTAAGGAATGTTGTACACAAAATTTCTCTTATCCGACGCACCTCCCAGTAGAGCTTCATGCCATCCGTATGTAAATATAATCACTATGCTTGCGATTTCCATATCTAAAGCTTCATAAACCACCGTCCAGGTAGCTTGAGACAATCTTGACAGTTTTCTATCACCTCCAGCATTTTTCGGCCTTTTGTCGTTGTTGAATACGAGTCTTATCCATACTGCATGACGTTCCGCCTGGTTTTCTCTACTTCCATCCAACTATCGTATTACCACTGCTTCTACTCTCCCCAGCTCAATGCTTCCGCACATTGCGTAAGGTCGTTGACGTTTGGGGACTCCGGCCATATCTCGACATCCGCCGATGAGCTGCGGCCATGTTTTGCGCCAGCAATGCGCAAATTTAGTGCACTTAAACACGGAGTGACTCGTAGTCCGCTGCTTGCAAACAGTCCCAGGAACCTTCCTTTGGTCTTGAAAAATTTGTTTCTTTTTTTCTCTTCCCATTGGCATAATTGTACTTTCCCTATTGCTTTGCAGCATCTCATTTCAATTTCCAGTGTGCTTCTCCAATAACTCTAGTCTGCACTCATTCTCTCGTCCATTGGTCTTTTGCTATTCGCATTTGCACTGCATCATCTTTGTACATGTTGGTCTTGCCTTGCGCATGCTTCCAGCGTATCGTGAAGCTTGCATTGTTATTATTTTTATTCCTATTCTAATTAGTCTTTTTGTCCGCTCACATTGGAATCTGTACGGAAATGCAAAAAGAAGCTAATATGGTCCAGAAACATCAGTGAATCAAGCTCTGAGCCACGCGCAAGGACGAAGGCAATCGGGAGACGTTATTTTGGAGACGGTATTTTCTGAACTGATGACACAGCGGCCCTTAGTATAAAGGCTACGCGGTATCTCGAATAGTTGCCTGAGGACCCTTACGCTTCTAGGTTGTGCGAGAAGAACCACAGTGGAGCAGAATTGGGGTCGTTGCAAAGCCTATAAAAACAGCACGTGAAAAATATCCTCTTTAATGCTCTGCAGAAAGGCGGTCCACAAATTCGGCAGACTTATGATACAATATCCATTTGCGAATATTCCGTGATGACACCCAGAGAGTATAGTACTCGTTTGTTCGCGGAAAGGACCGAACCGCCTGAGTAATCGCCCAAAATGTTTGCATTGGATGCTGGTAAACTTTTTTGTTATGTAGCTGGAGGCTCATTCATTTCTGGTCATTCCTGAATGGAGAAGATATCGGCTTTACGTAGAGCAACATGATGATTGCTGTTGCCAAAGCAGGGCCCCGAAAAGAGACGTAAATACAGGCGTTTTGACAAAAGAACTGTCCTTCAGATTAACAGGATGAAGCAGGTCTGGTCCCTTGGGGTAGCACTGATTTGCATGTCAGAGGCCTTGGGAGACGACGCTTGAATTAATATACAAACGAATAAAAGTAGGAATGAGAGTTTCAAGATGAATGGATGGAGGGAGCAGAGCTGCTTTGGTGACAATAATAGTTCTTAATTAAAGGTTCAGAGCTTTGGAGACCAGGTCCCATATTGCGGGGTACCATTTGGGTTTTGAAAGATGATATGACGATCACGCTGCATCCTCCCCCATCAAACTATGCCGGCATTATCAGGAGAGTGGATACACAAGGAAGCTAAAGCATGCTAAAGATCAACTGGAGGACGCTGGCAAACACCGCAGAAGAGGTAGCTAACCTGGATTTTGCGGCTTTGGAGAATCAAGCCAGAAAGTTTCAACTTTGACTCCAGTTGATGAGGTCCCGCCCGGGACGTAAGTTACTCATCCTATGAAAGAGCCGTTTATTTGGGAATCAGAGGCTGCATGTGGACTGGATCATATATAAGTAAGGAATGTCATCTGCGTTACAGAAGTTACATTTTCTGCGGCGCCAAAACCAAGGCACCAAGTGGGCGCAAAAACTCACCTTCCCTTCGAAGGAGACAAAAATCTTCCCTTATTAGCTGAACTTACTGGGAGTGCAAATGGAATTAAGGAAAAATGTCGTACCCTACTAATAAGGCAACTGAAAAGCGCTCTCAGCCGCTGAGCCTACCAACAGCGACAACGTATCCGCCCCCACCGAAAGCAGTGGTCGTGAAAACTCTCCAGAAGAACAAAAAATACCTGAGCCACCGACCGGTGAATGAGAAAACAAAATCAAAGAGGGCTTGTGATGGCGACTCGCTTAACAACTAAATGTGGGAGGCAACCAAAGGGCTGTGGTCTTAGGTCACCTGACCACCGTTGTAGCTACCTGAACGTTGCGCCCAAAGACAGGGTTGCAGATGTAAGAACGAAAATTTGCAGGAAGAACGCTGAATGCCTGTGCTCCGCGTCAGCGTGTGCGTTAGTTGCAACAAATGGCCTGAACTTGTTGGGGCTAATGCTGAACACAGTGCCCCGGTGTTGGCTACTGCGGAAACAAGGCGGACAAAGTCAGACCTTTCTTCAGAAATGGAAAAGAAGAGCTTCTGTTTTCGCAGTTATCTCCAGGATAGGATCAAGTATTGTCAAGGGGGTTGGAGTGGCCAATCCCATCTTAGAAGGGATGAACCACGTTGAAATCCAGGTCAGATTATGCACAAGCGAGTTCCAAATACGCATAGTTACGCTACTAATTCCTTCTGGACAAACCAACGTGACTCTTGTGCACAACTCCTTAGGTGCTGACCAGAGGGATGCATTGCGAAAACTTTCGAGCGAAAGCACCCTAGGAAGCTGACAAAGCTCTCGTCCTAGGAATCCTCGAAATGCTCTGCATAAGCCGAGTCTTTGAGCAGTGCGTTTTCGGTGGCGCTTAGCAAGTTTTCGCCGAATCATTGCGCCTGAATACATTGCATCAGCATACTGGAGATAATACCGGCAGAATTCGGTCACGCGCCGTAATTCTGGACCCTTTAATTCCAAGCCAGATAAATGACATCATGGGGCTCCACTGACTATCACACTGGACAGCAGTGACAACGTAGAAATAAAAATCATTTTCTGCTTCCGTTGACCCGGAGTTGCTCGAAATGGGTAAGAATATCCGATGTGAGTTTGGCTGGGCTCCGATTCAGAGCAGTGAAACTAACTTCGGATTTACAGTTTGAACTGAGATGCAAGAGTCGCGGGGCAAAGGCAACTTTGTGGAGAATGGCCATCGCAAAACCACTGAGGGCCGAAATCAATGCTGCAGATTATACAAATTGTGCAGACATACCATTATTGAATGCGGTAAGAAAACTTGGGATCTGCTGGTAACGGGAAGAAGCATGTATAGACCACTGGTGAGTCGGAAAAAGTAAGATTCCTCGATTTGGCGATAATTACCCTGCCATCGTCAATCATTAACTGGCATCATCACCGGGGAGGTATGCGGCTATTCTAAGACAACGTATACCAAAGCTGAATACCAAACTGTGGAGGAGGGGCAGTGGTTATAGCTATACATAAGGGAGGTCCGGGTTCTGTCATAAAAAGTTTCATGTTATTCGGCCTTACCAGCATTCTATGCAAGTTGATAGATACAAAAATTCGGGTCCAATTTTTATCAGTATCTTGTCGGGCACTTACTGCTTTGCCAAGCTCAGTGAGTCTTCATGAAGAAAGGGGTTTGTTTCACCAAACTCTCGTGCCTTCTCGGTGAAGTTATTAGAGAAGTAAATAAAAGCAAGCGGAGTGGCGCATGTTAACACGACTTCAGCAATGCTTGGTTTCAATGATTTCTAGCATGCTTTAAATTATTGTAGAGCAATTTGGTATCCACGGGTATGTATACCGGTATGTGAAGACCATTGATGCCAGAAGGAAATTTCACTCGAAGATTGGTGGCAGGTGCTGGGCCAAGAGTAACGTGAAAAGCGGCATCCTGCGAGGGTCAGTGTCAAGGGAATCGATAATCCTCCTTTTTATCAATTGTCTACCCTAGGTCTTGAAATCGCCAAGCTCTTTCTTTGCCGATGATATTAAGATAGCATGGTGTAGGAGCCTAAGGGACTTCGACAGTGGCGTAGGGATGTTCTAGATTGGGCTGATACGTGAGACGTGCTCTTAAAGGCGGGCAAGAGGAATTTCTGTCTGTCGGCACTAAAAGTCTCATATTTTAACGCAGCCAGCGACTGTTTGCTGCAGGCATGATAATTGCGGTGACGGATCTCTGGGGAATCATCAAGTTTGCCTTGTGGGTTTTTGCCACGGCATTTTGTGGCTCAAGATAATGTTATTCTAGGAACTATAACATATAGGTTTGCCTAGTCAAAAAATAGGCCTAATTACTCTGTGCACCAAGTGCTGACTAAATCTTCAAATAACTATTTTACCGAGATTCTGCAAGAACGTAAGCTTTCATATTGTCAGCCTTCGGTTTGCCCTTATTTAAACGTTCTTTTACGACGAAGCCTCAGAGATATCGATCTGTTCATTTGTCTTTACTCGTATTTAAACCAGCAATCTGTGCATTTCTTTTCTAACTGACAATTTTCTGCAGATCTGGATACAATCTTGCTGATCAAGCTTCCCGCGGCACTCAGATCTTCAAGTTTTTAGCCGTGTAGTGGCAATGCACGCATTCTAGAACATCCGTTTAGTTGTCATTGGTAGTGGGATGTTTTCAAGTGGTTAAATCTATTTTTTTCAAAACATTCATCCGAATTTTCCCGAGTATTGCTCTTGGCCGTGCTCCTGCTTAAACCCTTTTTCAAAAATTTGAATAACCCTAAACGTAAGCAGTTATGTGACAATAGTTGCGGGTTCTGTGAGTTTATTGCAAAGTTGTTCTACAATTTTTATATATGTTCAGACATTATTTCCACTTAAAATATTTTGCCTAAACCCTATGAGCACAGATTTCCGACCGGCTCTTACTGAAGTGATCTTAAGATATTTCAGTTAACCTTGCACTATCAAATGTTTCGCCCTTTCTTCCAACACTCTTTGGTTTCCAATTTGTTATTCGCCAACCGCCCATAACTTAGAAATGTGGAGCAATTCTTTTGCAGCTTACCAAAAATGAGGCTACTGACTACACTGAAGCAAACGACCGGCACTGATAAACATGTGAGATTGCCGAAAATCCAGCTACTCAAGGGTATCAGGCAATTCTCGGCAACCCTTGTAACCGTCTATAATTGTAAAAATTGATAGAGGGTACTTTGTCAAAAACCTCTTCTGTGGCGCTCAGTGCAGAGGTAATGGGCACAACCTAAAACCGGTCGGCCTGCGGATATCACCATAGTGAAGAGCTTTGGACGAATAAACTAGTCCAGTATTCCTAACATTCTTGACAAACTTCCACCAAGTCGGTTAAATCCATCAAATTGGACGGGAGTAAATTGCACCGCCAGGAGTGCCATTGCAAGGGGCTCGGAATAGATCCCCACAGTACCCGCATCCAATACTTTTGACATTCGCAACAACGCCCTAGATAATGTGCCCATTATAAACGGCCGAAATGTAGCAAAAGCTGCACCATTCAAGAAAATCCAAACGCATTATAATGGATAACCACTGCAATGGAAGACACATCGATCAAATAAGAGTGTTTTAGCGCTCTCCGAGGGCAAAAATTCATCCCGACCAACCAAATTGCGACCTCCTATGCCTAAAAGCAATGGCCAAACACGGATGCTTGCCTCTTCTACCGTGCACACCACCCGCTGAGCGACTATGGAATTAGATGAAACCAAATCAGTGTCATCACCTCAGCCATCACAAAGGCGCTGCCATCTCACCACCGAATCTAACTTTAAAAACGTCACCAAATATAAAACTTAACTCGCACTGCAACACAAATCAGCACTGATAGCGATTTAATACTGATCTTATTTTGACAAGATCCTCAGCTGAATTGTATCCGAAGTGCAATGGGACTTAGGGTTGATACTTGTGGTGAAAGCCTTCCGATAGACCTCGTATATTGCCCAAAAGGCCCACATAAGAACGATTTTTTACTCATAAAAAATGTACTTCACTACATATTCACCTCATCGGCTCGAAAGTTCATGGTTGGAGACTTCAGTGTTCTAGTTATTCGATGGTTCAACTTCATTGTTTTCAATTGTTTGCTCCCGTTTTTGCTAAATCTCAGTAAAGAGATGGGTGCAGCACTTGCCTTGTAAGATAAGAGACTGAAATATTCTAGATTTTATTTTTACAGTAGCTGTAATCCGGGCCCGCAAGTTTATTGAATGCAATTTTTCTGGACGTGATCATCTGCTTGCTGACTGCAAATTTTCACTGAGATTTTGAATACCAATTCACCTTCACTCTCTAACCCGTCCTATACAGCTAACTTGAACCGACAGTCAGCCCTTCTGCACAGTCGTAATGGGGAAGCCTTTGCCTGTCAGGGAAGGTGCGATGAACAACTGACATGTTGTGCTCAGTGTTACATAGATGCCTTGACAGTATATCCACCCGTTCAAACTTCCTTGATGACCACGGAAAGAAACTGCCATAACGGATTTAGCTGTAAAATTGCCACACTTCGCAAGGATGTCCAATAGCCGCTTGCTCTGCATCAGCAAAACCGACAGGCGGCTCTAGGAAAATTAATGAGGTCAAGAGCTACGCATACTGGGCTGTCTGCCACTAGCATCCATCATTTATTCAACGTAACACTTGTCCGAGCATCCTGCAAGAAGTCACGGAGACACTTGACAGATTCTTCGTCTTAACCCTAAAAGCTGGAAGCTACCTACCAAATGCGCCTGATTCCAGAAGCATTTTCCTTTTTACAGGAAATGGCAAGGAAAAAACAGTCAGCCACCACCCTTATCCGGATTGGTGTGCTCCAGCTGCCTTATAGCTGAGTGGAGAGATATTTCAATTCTGCTAATCAACCCCTCTGATCAATGTGATACTTTTCCAGTGAAAAACGCCCATTATAATCGCGCACACAAAACCGGTTTATGACTGGACCAAGCTAGCTCTTGATCGGTCAGCCAAAACCCAGTTGTCTTCAGAATCATGGAGGGCTTTATTAGTCTATCTTTGGTCCCGCAATCTTCAGTGTTCTAACTGAGTTTGGGGCTGTCAGCGTACACCTCTCCCATACCCCTCAACCAGTCTCAATACCATCGCCAAAACGGTGTATTTTTCCTACTCGACCATAGTCTTCTAATGTCAACTACTATCATCACTTCGTGCTCTTCGTCAAAGCCTCTCCCTACGTGTTTGACTTTTACTCTTTGGAATCATCATTGTTTCTGAGGGATCCAAAAGTCGCCGTCCAGGCAAAACTAGGCCAACAACTTGAATTCTTTTTTTCCAAATCCTAGTTAAAATCGCCCTGTTCACCTGAGACACGCGGGGTTTCCTATACTCTCCGTGACCACAGGTTCATAAGGATTTTTCCTTTTCCTTTGTGGCAGTATCAGTTTACCATGCCTGCTCGTCCCGACCATTTTTGCTCCAGTGACGTGGTCTCCTAATGTCAAATTTAATCCGTGATTTCTACGGTGTGAAGTTAGTCAGTCCCTAGTGCTTCTCTGTCCCCTCTGGTCCGTTTTGTATTTATATAAAATGCCGTTTTAACCGAACATCGCCCAAGATATCGGCTCACTTTCCCTTTATCCAAGTGTTTAGGCAATATACATGCAAATCGATCTGCGACCTATCCATACAAGCCCAAAAAACAAGGTTACTGACAGTATTTGCCACCACTCTTATATCTTGGGATGCATTACACGTTTTAATACTTTTCGCAGCCGCTCGTATGATTGACACCTTCTTAATCCGCAACTGGCGGCAAGGCCAGACCACCGATCGTTCTTTTTTCTTCCAGCTCGTTTAATTCTACCTTGACGTAAACCATTATCTCATGCTTGCCTGGGATTGTCCACTCCCGGAAACCTGATGTCTAGCCGGCCCATCCACCTCATACTTGCATTCCGTCCTTCAACTCCGGATTACTCTGGCGTCACCACCATTATGTGAGGTGCAGTCAGATCCACCGCTTTGGCCGGGTATTATCAGACGGACAGCTCAGCTGCAGTGGCGTGCATGCGCATTCACGTCGGTGGATTAAACTTCCCGCATTCAAGCCTCAATGGTGCTTTCCAGTTTCAATGACCAGTACTAGGCCAGGTCACCCAGTAGCATTGGTTTGATAAACAGCTCTTTAGTCCCCCTGTTATCGCGAAGCATTTTGTTCTGACCTCCTCTGTTCCTTTCCAAAGAACTTTTGTGTAAACCTTAAAAAACACGGAGAAAGGTTTTATGGGCGTCCAAAGTGAGCTGACGTTCTGCATACATCTAAACACCATTCATGAAAATGTCTCAGAACCACCATTTCTCACGAACCTTCATTCCCATCTGGCAAACGTGGCAACAGGCTGCTGCTTCTGGCAATTGCCTTTCACAGGAGTCCACAGGACAATCCTTCATTTGATTCCGACTCCTCTTGTTTTTCCAACTCCGAATTCATCGTTGGACCTGATTAGAATTAGTAAAATTGAAATTGCCCAAAAGAATTCCAATGAATTAAACATGCGACCAGATAATTTCTATCTTATGCCGCCATCTCAACCTGTTCAATGAATTCTGCTTCTAGTATTCAGCCCTTTATGCGGAAAATGTCCGTTCACTATGCGGCCCACCAGACCATACCTTTCGCTAGAGCCTGCCTCTGAATTTCCCGTTCTTCGTTATAGGTTTATTCTCGTCACACGCTATCCATTCTGCTATTCCCATTTCGAGTATACCTATCTCATTCAGGTATCTGGACAGATTAAGAGACCTTCTGATGGTGTTACCGATGAGCCTTGGTCTTCTGCATGCATGCGAGATGCGCGCAAAGCCATGAAGCGATGCAGAAGAAAGTCACCGCCGGAATTGAATCTCCCGCTGACACCCTTTTAACACTTGGGCTCCTACCATAAAAATATGATGTGAAAAATGTATTAGCTATTGCCTGGGCCTCTGACCCTTTGCAATTGGGCGCTTAATTTCCTATTTGTCATTATCATTCTGAGCAATGCATTTCTTGGCCCTGTCTGATTAACAAACTATTATCATTGATATTAAAAGACATCTCGTGACATGCCGCACAAAGAACACGTTGGTTATCACTGGAAAACATGCTCTCATCGAAAATTAAACCTATGCTACGTATATGACTGACCGCCAAGATAATGCCGTAAAGTCTGGATGGTGGTCTTTTTGAAGGTGACAAAAGCCTGTGATAGAGTATCCCACCGTAGGCTGATAAACAAGGTCAAATTCTGTGGGATCGCTGAAAGCATGCTTTCATGGATCAAGTTTTTTCTTGCATCAAGAAATCAGTCGGCACAATTAAACTGCTTCACATCTTACCGCAGGCGAGGTGCCAGCAATATAATCCAAGGAATTATTTAGGCCCTTCGTTGTTTCTTTCATATGTTAATGAGGTTTTCAACGTTAATACAAACGGCACTGCTTCCCTTTTTGCAGATGAAATCACACTTTTTTGCAATTTTAGACATGGGAACTAGGTTCCAGCATCGTGGAAATAACCAACGAAGTGATATCCATCAATTTTTGAGCCGTCGAATGGATCGAATTCACTGAAGAAAAAGCTGCTTCCTTTGGTACAGGTGAGCCTTACTAAAAAAGGGCTTAAAACTGGAAGTCATAACATCTACATGAACAATGGTTTTCTGAATTAATGACTAAACTACTCCCGCAGCTTTAACTTTTCGGAAACCGCACTTATTGAAATTGTGAAAGTCAATAAAACGGCTGCGTCTTTACAGAGCATGTAGGCTGAACCAGAGAAAACTGAGCCTCTTCAAAATACACGTCAGGCTCATTTTGAAATGGTATTCCTAATTAGTTCAAACTTGAGACAATGCGATATACTGGCAGTTGGAGTGGTTCAGCTTGCCCTCAATAGAGATTTTATCAAAGGCAAGTTATGAGAAACATTTTACACTGTTGACTGGTGAACAACTTTAGCCTCGGCGTGGGAATGTGAGCTTGACTCACTTTAGTGTTGTTAGCAACGGTAAAACTACGTTATAGCCCTCCGCTCAGAAACCAAACTTTCTAATTCCTTCAAAAGACTAGGCTCGGAGTTACAAGCGACGCACCAAAAACAGGTGCCAGAGCAAACGTTTATCACTAAATACTTCTGTCGTGAAATTAGCAATCTCAGCAGTTGTGTTTTCTAAATCCTCCTACCGTCGCACACAAAAACAAAGACTGGAGAACGCTGACAGTACCAACCCTCAACTATGTGTGGGAAACCTAACTCCAAGATACCCAGGCATATGGCGTTCGTTGGGGATTTCAGTACTGACCTCTGTAGACACTTAAGAACGTTGATCTCCGTACTTATGATCCGCGATGACGGATTCCTTTCGGATTTCATGGAAGGAATTGGGATCATAAATTTTCCTTGCACAGACCATTGTGTGACTGGATTCATTATTCTATTATCTCTCCACATTTTGCCCACCCTGCTAACATACAGGATCCAGATGTCATTTGACACTATAAGGATCAGCTTCTTTCTCCACAGCCTTTACATCTCAGGAAGAATTTTTTAAGATGTCCATCACGCTTCCCCGTTCTCCCATTTGGATCCACTCTCACATGCCCACTGAAATATGATCAACACATAGCGCTCCTAGTGTGAAGGTTTCAGTGCTAAAACCCTTCTCCAGGAGAGACCACAAGATGGTCACGTGTAGCTTCCCTCTCAGAAACAAACCTTCTTTACACATGTGCAGGCACCACGAAGTCGCTTCCTATATGTCGACTCGTTGAGACGAAATCCCTGACGCTCTGCGAATCCTTGATCGGTCCAGCTTTTTCCATCGCCTGACCCGCAGAGTGCGGCGGAAGACCTTTACACAAAACTCCCTTTTACTATTATTCGTCTATCCACTCCAACTACAGAACATAAACCCAAAAAGTCTAATAGGGTTTTTAGCTCCAGACGAATCTTTCGATGGCTCAAAAATCTTCAGTGAAACGGGAGGATTCCCGATATGGATGCAAGTCAAACGCTTGCAACATAAATTTCTTATGGAGTTCGAACTAAGGTTAAAGAGGCAAGAAAAGCTAGCTGCTGGGTCGCCTAACCCAGTTCGGAAGAATTCCCACAATTTTAAAGCTCGCTTGCAGCCCAACGCGCCAACTATTCCGAATTTCATCATATTTAATAGATAACGCACGGCGTCCCCTGCAGATATCACAAAAGCATTCAACATAGATCTCTCTTCTAATCTCAATGATGACAATCGGACACTCTGAAATCCACCTCAAGTTAACTTCGGTTAGAATATCTTCCATCTCAATCGACGTTGCTAGCACCATCACAGTGAGGGAATATGCCAGGCCATCCCACAGGCCTGATCCTGATGGCATCCCACCCGATCTATTTTGCACCGCTGGTCTAGGTCTTCCTCTGCTCCTTCTAAATATGTTCTCTCTCCCCATGTATCGCGCTACTTTTCCGTCACAATGGAAAACCTCCATTATTATTCCACACCACAAAAAGGATTCTTTGAATGACTTTGGAAACTTTCGTCCCATAAACCACACTCCAGTTCTATCCAGGCTTACGGAAAACATTGGGAAAGAACAGTTATTTAATTTCCCTACCACTCACAACCTTATCAACCCTTCCCAACATGGCTTCCCGAGGGGACGATCTTGCCTCACTCGTCATTTCAAATTCTCCAACTTAGTTGCCAAGAGTGCTGATTCCCACCGGCCGATGCTCATAATCTTTTTAGACATGTCAAAAGCGTTTGGCCGTGTTTCCCACTCCGAACCCCAAGCTAATATTAGGACTTATGAAATAGGAAATCCACTCCTATCTTAGCTATCATCCTTCCTTTCCGATCGTTTCCGGGTGGTCAACATTAGCGGCTGTTTTTCCCATCCGTGTGCTATTATCAGTGGGGTTATTCAGGGGAGCGTCCTATGTCCTCTCCTATTCCTTTTGTAAACTGATTACATCTTTAAAGTTATTCGTCATGGCACACCATTCCTGGTTTCCAATGAAATTGAAATTGTCAACACTTTTGAGGCTGCTTCATTTAGCTCCACTGTTGCACTAATCATTGTAGACCTAGAGTCTCTCCATAACTGGTATTCCAAGTGACTTATGAAGTTCTTTGTTGACAAAAGCTTTCTACTAACATAAATATCATATTTTCCTGGCCTCCTCTCCATAAACGGCATACCTGTTCTTGTATCACACACAGTTGAGGACTTAGATTTGCAATGATCTTGCTCTTTCAAGTTCCATGAGCAAGCCTACCATCAGACCGCGGTAGCTAAGTGAACCACCACAATGACCTTGAGTGCATTCCGCACTCAAGACTGCAGAATTATCGCCTTCAAGTCCCATGCTGAGCCCCTCGTCGCGTACTGCCCGACTCTCTGAACTACAAAGCCAAATGTGAGCTGCTTGGACTTGAACAATTGTGGGCTTCGTCGAGTCAAAGTAAACCTTGCACTTCTCTTTAATCTGTACTTTAAGGATTTCCACTCTACTACTACAGAAATTATGCACGACGCTGGTAGACCTTCGTATTCACTCCCAAGCGGATGCTACTCATTAAAAATACCCCTGACTCGACTATCGATCAGGGCAAAATTCTTCCCAGTTGCTTATTCTAAAAGGTGGAACACACTCCCTAGTTCCCTGAGATCGTGCCCAAATTTAACCCAGGTCAAAGCTCAGCTGGCAACGTTACTAGATGCCCCCTCTTAATTAACCTGATGCATGCTAACATTGGACTGGACGAGGCTTACGAAAATGGGTTAGAGGTCTAGTTCATGACCGAGTCCTGGCTGAGGTCATCATCTGGAATTCTGGAGGTTAAGCTTCACATCTTACTTCTCCACATTCTCGCAAGCCCAACACAATGAATTTATTGGCCTTGCTTTTACGCATGTATCCTCTTTGCTAGTGGCAATGATGGCTAACCATCTTGACGTTTACACTGCGGGCTGACGAAAATGTCAAGGTACACTTTGGTGGTTCAAATCTCCCATTACATTCCGTGATTTACAAAACATTCAGCCTGTATACTCCTGGCTACTCATGTCATCTTTTCACCCTTCCTGGCTTGGCGAGGCCGAAAAGACCGCTTTTGGTAGCAACAAGTCTACAAATACCTCTAAAACGGATCCTGTAGCTCGATTCTAGTAATCACATTTTACGGAAAGGAGGAAATACGTTGCAGCCCTGTTGTCTCGATCCAATAATCACCATAAACCCAAGCTGGCACCCGAGCGAGTCATCCTCTCTCGTTCGCGTTTCAGATCCCGCACCTGGTTCCGTCCTCGTAATGACAGTTTCAAATCTGTTATCCTATCACTCCTGCCAGGAAGCTGCTAGCTAGAACTGATGCTCGAGGACCGGCCCGTTTAACCAAAACTGCACTGTTTATCACATAGGATATCTCAAATCTCATCTTCACGATTTGGCTAAAGCACGGTTACTATCGCTTCTGGAACGGCTCGCGCACCTCATATTACCCAACCGTACTATTGAATTAGACGGATTGCTTACGCATCTAACCTGTCCACACTGGCAGGTTTCACTGCTAGAGAAATATGTGTTTCCGCGTTTACAATTAAGATGTTATGCCTGCCTGTCCGTGCGGCATGGCATAAGCTTATAACCTGCATGTCTGCTTATGCCCACTTAGGTTCCCTTTAGTCCGCGAAGGCGTGACACATAGTGACTGCAAAATTTTTGCTTCAGCCTTTCCGAAATTGAAAACAACAGGTCACTTCTGGCAGTTGCGTAAAAAGATTGCTCAGAAAGATAATAACAAACGGAGGAAACATGGAGAGCACCTTTATTAGCTCAACCGTTCCTGTTACGAAATAAGGTTCTGCCGGGATCATTTTGAAACCAGCAAAAGGGTCAACTCAAAGTGTGGAGGCTTGGGACACCTTGAACAATGGATACCTATGCCATCAGCCTAGACATGACCCTGCGGGAACGGAAACACCAAAACGCTTTTGTTTGACAGATATGCATTTTGCCTCGCTGCAAGACTGCCTGAGTTAGTGGCTCACTGGGCTACCGATATATGCTTAACCACCCAGTCTCTAGGTTCTAAACTCACTGCTACCCTCTCAGTGCACAAATAGCAAGTATGCTGATGTTTAGTACAACCGCAGCTGTTTATTTCTTAAATAATCACGCATGATTATAAAAACCCTCAGAGGATACAAATTACTGGAACCCTATCCAAATACATAATGATGAATTAGGCCCTCTGAAGCTTCCACCTTCCCGATTTTTTATTACGTTCCGCCGCAACCCCTGTTCTGGCATTCAGCTGACTCTGTCCTGTACCAGACAGCGCAATTTTTTGATGCCTTTTCCAATAATCCTAAGCATTAAGAACGGTATTTGTTCACAGCTGATCACCCGAAGTCCACGTACAGTGGTTCCACAAACCGGACTGATTCCAGAAACATGGTGAGGGATGACTTTTATACTTTAACAAATGTGCTAACCATTCTATCAAACCAATGCAGCCGTTATCTGCGGTGATGCGAAACGGTTTTTGCGCACCAAATTATTGGTGAACATCACGTTACACAGGACTGACTGACCCATAGTTTTCACAAAATGTAAGCATCCAGAATGTTCGTAGTATAACTCTCCGTCACCAGATGTCTCCATCCTTCTTTCTATTTCAAGAGAGCCCTCTGGACCCTGAACCACTCTTGCGCAAATTACTGTTATTATTTGCCTATCTATTTTTACTGCCCGCCCGGCTACCTTGTTCACCCCTTTTTTCAACATAGTATCAGCCGGTAACATAACCAGACTCCTTTTGCCATCCGGTCGGCTTTATTTCAGATAAGCAAGTAGCCACCACTCTTACCTATCAGTCGCCGGAGATTGCAGCTGTAACACGGAATTCGTCGTTGGCGACTCCCAACCCAGTCTTTGCGTCACTTGCTCAGTTTCTATGAGACGTTATGGGGGAGGATAGAAACGCGAGTGCCGGTCTCGTTCAGCATACAAAATCTCAGAGTCCGGCACTGTTCGCACTGTTACTCACATGCTGACAGACTATCAAAGCCGTTAAGACACAATGAAAGAACGTGCGAAACCTTTTAATTTCCCGTTAATTACCACCACAAAAGGCCAAACCCCCGTATCGAGTATTTTGTCCATAAATCAAATTAGGCTGCCGTCCTTCAGCTATTATTTGTGCCCCCAATACGCGCATATAACGCATAGATACGAGAAATTCTTCGCGATTCATCACTAATAATTAGCTCCAAAAATTCCTGTAGCATTTTGTCAGAACCCTCTCTCCACCAACGATGTTGAACCGTGCGCAATTTTGTAGAACAACACGTTAAAAAAATTGATCGTCATTCATAGTGTATTTCTTAATCAATGCAGCTGAATCCCTATCAATGCTTGGCACATGAATAAACAAATTTGATATTGCCTTAAGGATGCCTCCAAAAACTCAATAAATATAGACATTAAATAAAGGTACCCGTATGAGCCGAAATTTCAAGAAGCAGGCGTATAATTGTATAAACTAAAGTAACCATTGTCCTGCCGTAAGTCGAAGCGGTACATGATCAGATGCGAAGATAGAGTAAGACCTTATCGTGAATACTGTATTCAGGCTTGCCTTCTCTTTTTCAAAAGGGCACTAGTTCTCTTGAACAGGAGCAGCGATTCTTCACGCGAATGGATAGAGGGCAGGACGGAAAGTCATAAGATTATAACAATCGTACGTTTCTCACTTAAGTTTCTTCTGGTTGTACATAATGAGGCGTCGAGGTGGTCTAGTGGACAACTTTTAGTTTGTAAAATGTTCATCCGGCCTTCGTTCGGACGGCAATTTTCAACAGAATTCAGCTTATCGCGCTCATAGCCAGGAGAAAATGGAAGAATCAAGATCTAGGCTGTCCGTTGTATTGCACTTCTCTAGTAGCAAAGTCTTAAACAAATGGAATAAATTGACTGAAGATTTGGTAACCATGAGAAGTGTGGTTCTATTTAAGCCGGGCCACAACTGGAATGCGGTTTGTCTTGATAGATAGCAATAAGAGTAAGATTTTGGTAAGTTTTCGGCATTGCCTTGTACCATCTCTTAATTTAACTAAGAATGCTTATGACCTGCAATATCTCTTGCCATAGGGGTGAGTTGAGGTATCTTGTTTTCGGTTTCTTTTGGCAAGGCTCATCAAAATGAATTCGTAAAAAGTGGATGTCTAACCGGAATGTGCACCATCGAAATAATTCTGAAAGCTGAAACAGGTCTAGCCGAAATCTGTCCGGTGAAACCAAAGTTAATTGTACCCCCATGCTTCAAAGTGAGCTGCAATCATAAAAATTATCATAATATGTATATTTCACTCTCAAGAAGATGCTTAGCAAGTGGCACGATCAATTTGAGGCACACAAGCACACAAGAACGAAAGGGCCAATTTTTGACAGGAATACACAATATGAATGAGAACACGGCTACAATGTTTTCAAGTTTGAGCAAAGACCATCGGCTGTCCAAATAAAGTCAAAGAAACCTCAATCCGATCCAAAACACATGAAACGCAAGAGACAGTGGGTTTATTGCTATCGATGCGTAGTTGTTCGTAGCAGATACTAAAGAACTCGATGCCTCGGACAAACGACGAGCTTAATATTGACCATGTGTTCAACTCTGCGTAGCGGTCAACGTTTGCGGTCATTTAAGCGGTGGGACACTATTTGTCTACCCGCGAAATCCGGCTGCCGTGAAAGCTGTCCGCCGCAAGATATTCGGTTACGTTCGCTATTGAGTGTCCAACGCTGATGAATTGCCAAAATTGTGAAGGACTGAAAAGTAGGAAGGACCAGACACTCGACTGATACAAAGAAAAGAAAATCGGAAGCGGTATGAGGTTGAGCATATTTGACAGGACCCTGCGAGCGGAGTGTGCGTGAGCAACATGCAAATGGTAACCGCGCTGAGCGGTCAAAATTCGGATAACTATTCGATCCGGAGGGACAAATTCATGTTCTGCTACAGGAGCCTTCTCCTGGAAGACCATCGGAAAGGGGCTATGATTGGGACCACAAAGGACAGGCAAGAAAATTATGAATATCTTGGAGCCTTGGCATCACTCGCGAATGTGAAAATGTGCTGCTGCTTTGCTGATTCCGTAGATGTTAATTGTTGGAAACTGATCGTCTGCCGGAAACCAAACCTGGGAAGCATCCGTAAGAGGTGAGCGCAAAAGGTTTGATCTAACACCGTAGCTAGTCCCATATGCAATGTTCACTTCGTGATTATATGAACACTGTGGGCATGATCTGGGAGTGCGCTAATCACTTACCTCCGTTCGTTTGGGCATCTCTTTGGTTATGCTTGCCCGGTTGCCCTGAGTGACAACTTGAACCATAGCCTTCTACTGGGGAAATCCTGTGATCTAGTCTACCTGAATCCTGGCATTGTTGCTTGTGGATAGTGCGGCCTTCGTCTGCCGAGGAAAGCATGTGACATGGTTAATGTTGCTTCTTTGGATGGCTGCTTCGTATCAGTTCGTGCCACGGATCGATTACCTCCTCCATCCTCCTCTACAATTTGCAAATCCTCATCCAAGAAGAGTCGAAATTCAAAGAGGAGTCGCTCACCAAGTTCGAAGACCTGAAAAAAATAGTGATGAGAAGATGTATATCGTCATGATCATCTCGACAACGGTGAGGGCTGGATGTCATTCAAGCAATTATTCGCCTTTGAACAATTTTGCCGGTATTTTGCGATAAACGTTAATGTAGGAAGTCTGCATCATTGGTTGCCTTTCTACCAGTTTTAGTGAACAGCTAAAGTGGAGCTATTAGCTGCAAAAGAATGGCATAGTATAAAAAACCTTCATCTGCCAATTTATGTGAAAAACTCTCATGTATTACTATTTGATGCACACAAGGAAATTTCCAATTATTTTACGGCCCATCTACCATGTGAACGATTGCAGGCTTATTGTGCATGACACTACAATGCACTCATCACAGATTTCATGAGCTAAAATATTAGTCATATGTCCATGATAACCGTGGGAAGAAATTATACACAAATGACAATAATATACACCTTGTAACAGTATAGTCACAAACGTGATGAAAATATTACTGTCAAACGTTTTTCTTCGATTGCATTCACGTAAATCAAATTCATACCAAGAATATTGGGACTGACAGGAAAAGGTGCTGAATTTTAAAACTCATAATATTTCCTCTTGATGGTACTAGTGCACGAAACAATTTGACCATTGTGAGACGTATCCGCCATTGCTGGAAGATGAATGAGCAAAATAGTCACACTCCACCGAAATCTAACTGAATCTCAATTTTTCGTGTCATATTATCCAAGCGAATTTATCAATTTTCCATTACGTTTATCCATGCCACGTAAATATAGGGAACGTTTGACAAAATAGCAAGTAAACACGTTCCAAACTGATGGAAAGAATTCCTTAGATCACGGTGTAAATCTGACGGGTAAGCACTTGATCCATGCACAAACACTCCCTGGAAATATAGGAATCAGTGTATGGGTCATTCACTTTCTCACAGAAATTTTAACGGTAATCGCAAAGATAACCTTTTTAACTGTGCACTTCAGCAACCCAGGAAATAAGATAAAACCTCTGCTTATCCCATGGAAAATTGCCAGGGATAATATTGACTTAACAATCAAAAATTTGTTCATATCATTCATCTCGTGCAATGGACGGAGATGACAAAGATGCCAAACAATTTCCAAAACATACGGAAATCATTCGTTCAAATATTCACAGAGTTCATTTCATTGGTCACATTAGAAAACAACGACCGCTCGTTTGAGGTTCTGAATGATAATGTAAACGTTATGTTGGCCTAGATGAAGGATAACTAATTTGGGGTGAAACATTCAGATTCTGAGCTTTAAATTGACGATAATTAACCCTATTCTCGCACGGTTTTTCGCAGAGTTCAACAACCCAACGTGCTCTCCTTAGGTCACCTGTATCACCGCTCAGCCTTTACTCAACGTTTCCCGACCGGCTCCTATTTGGGTGAGGATTGTGCGTGTTATCTGAATTTGTTCCCAACATTGATTCCAGTTGTTAATTACTCAGTGAGATTTGCATCAGTACATTCGTGATGGAATATTTTCGTCTCAAAACTATTTATACTGCATTCCCAGTTGGGCTACTTATGCGGTTGTCAGTAGGCAAAAAACCTTCGTCTAAGGGCGGCTAATTAATTGCCTGGGGTCTATCTCCTCTCCACGAGGAAGGTTCTCACAAACACAAATTACTTTGAAAGTATGTTTATTGACGGATAAATACATGTGCGTAACCGATTCCTCAGAAACACAATATATTGTACTAATTTGAAAGCGCCAAACCAGCGTGCCCAACACAGACTCCTCGG
>LUCM01009990.1:24307-41734 GCA_008360955.1 Fasciolopsis buskii
GCATTCCCGTTTTTGTTGGTCTTTCCAGTTTTCCTTTATGCTCCGAAGTGGTTCGCGACGGTGCTACCATTTCTCCATCTAGCAATATACGAGAATACCGCAAACTATTCTCTTTTTCTTTCTTCCTTTGGCACAACCAGCCACCGATTACTCCCAAGCACAAACCAGAAAACCGAATGACAAAAGGATTACGTTTATTGAAGTCATCAGCAGTTCACTTTATTTCACCTATACAATTTAGTTACTGGGACGAGGGTGGGAGACCAACCAATCAGGGAATAGTATCAATCAGTGGTCTTTGAGGGAGCATATCCATTGGCTAAGTTGTTCTGGAATCTTCCAATTCTTTATCTCCAGGGTTCCATCTGTACTGTGGGAGAATAGAGCAACCGTTATTCTTTCAAAATCAGGCTGATTGTATCTTACTCCCCGTTGCACTGCTTTCCCTTTTTGTGATTGCAGTGTCCTCTATGTACTTGCTGTGCCGCCCTCCGGAGGAATCTCACACATTTATGTCACAGCCAATTCGCCTGCTTGTGGGCCCTTGCTCTGTGTGAAGCTTTGTTTCAGCCGACTGAAGTGTGCCACAAATGATCTTTACTTCGAATCATTAGAGCATATCTCGTCCGAGAACTTCCTGTACCTCGTACAGCCCTCTTCACTGGAAAAATAGTTATGCGGGCACCGCTGGCGTCGGCACTTCCACAGGTAATCAAACTCGGCCTCCGGGAGCCACTGGTCAGTCACAGGCCTTGTATCGTGGTGTTTTTTATATTGACGTTGCTCCGTCTACAGGCTTATGCGAGCTATTTAGGAGCCCTTCGTGATTACGTGTCTGTTTGAATTACATGGTCGTTAATCCGTATACCGTCGAGCGGAGCCCATGTGTTAGGATGCCCGTAAGGATGTTCATTTCACTCTCAGCATTTAGGAAATGCGGCATTAGTCCGGCTGCTGTGCGAACACTCCTCCGATTTATCATCAAATACTCCGGCAATCCCGCATCCGGCGTTTTGGTATTATCAACATCTACAAAAGCTTTCCGCAGATTCTTCAGTGTATGGTTTCTTCTCTCTGCTTTACTATTTCCTTGAGAGTGATACTGGATTGTGCGTGTGTGTTGCATTGATCTTCAAGAAGGGACATATTTCCTCAAGTAATGTCCCTTCAAAATCTGACCATCCATCTGTTTTCAATTATTGAGACATACATTCGCGGGAAATTCATTGGTTGAAAATGTCTTCGGGCACTGTTTTGGCATCAGTTCTTGATTCAGGGGTGGCCTAGCACTATACTGTAAAATGGTCAGTCATGTGTACAGTCTTATCCTCAAGGTTTTGCAACAATGGGTCACAATTACCTCCTGAATTTACACGTACCGTAACTGATCAAACTTGAGTAGTCCCTAGGTATTCGAGTTGTTTGCATAACATAGCTAGCTCCTCGGCCTAGTTGTTGCGCCATTTCAATGCCTCTGACATAAGGTTTTTGATGGATGCTGTACGCTAATGATATGATGAACAACGGAAACCTGGCCGTTAGATTTGTCAGCCAGATTTTCATGTATCTGATATCATTTCCCAAGTTTCGAGTAGTTGCTTTTAGTCCTGTGGACTTTGACTTGCAGAATAGATATTAAGTGGCACAAAATCAAATGGGCGTGGAAACAAGTCTTAGTGGTAAGACCGACGATTCACTTGGCAGGAGGATTTGATATATCGGCTGAATAATCTGACATACTAGGCCCTTAGTGCGAGCTGGCTGACGAAGTTGTCTATCTGAACAATTGGATGTCCGCGAACGTCGACTGATGCATGACCGCCGGAGAGCATTTTCTGCAGGTCTTCTATGTTACGGTTGTTGGGGTGACTCTCATATGTGTTGTCGTTTGAGCATCTGATTGAGTCGGGAAGCTATAGCGAATGAATGGAATGGATCGAAATAAGCCACTTTTAATTTGCCAATGGAAACAGCATCTCTCTATCAAACTTCTGGATGAAAAATTGTCAGTGCTGCAAATCACTTTAAAGAAGCTTTCGCAAGGTGAGACGGGAGGATTGAGAACGGAAACATTGCAAAGAAATGCAGACTGTGTGGCGTGTAAATCAAAATGTAGAAAATATTTGTGGGTGACACAGTAGTCGAGGGCTGAAGTAAATGACTAATGAGACCAAGTATTTAGTCAACAAACTGGATCGCTTTACGGATATTGGTCAAGGAATGATGGATATAATCACCGGGAAATCAAATGGGTCCCATCGAAGGCAATTTCATTGAACGAGACCTGAAGGTGGTACTTGATTGAGGAACGAATGACAAGTGGAACCAGTGGCAGTTTATCACTCCGAGAAGTCGGGTTTTCAGATTTCATGAGTGCCTCTTTCAACTGACAATGGAAATGCTTGACCAAATCAGTAGACAGTGGATGGTACATTGTCACCATGATGTGAATGCACCCGAGCAACTTGATAAACTCGCGAAATAAAGTGCGCTAAAATAGGCTTCCGCCGTTTGTGGTGATTGTGGTTGGTGAAGCAAATACAGAAATTCAGTGCCACAGCGAGAACTTCGCAATGTCCTCTGACACGGCTATGGGCCAACTAGTGAGGCAGTCAACGGCGCATGGCTTAAACCTCCCTAAGAAGTCAATATGAATGTGGGTGGAACGCAAATCAGGAACAGCAAACGTGGTGGATAAGGGAAAAGTGTGACTGCGAGCCATGGTTCTTTCCTAATGCAAATACGGGTCAATATCACTTGGCACCCGGAACGTTTGATAGGATCTGATTTGGTTGAACAACCATCCCAGAAATTTGCACCAGCTTTTCATCGTTAGGGAGTCACTGGCTGAGATTTGTTATTTGCTGCTCACCATGGCAATCATGTCCTTGAATTTTTGGTTGATTGCTTGGTTCAGATGAACTGTGAGCAGCAATCCACAGAGAACGTGATGTGATGCTGAATTTTGTGTAAGAAATAACGTTAACACTTTCCATTACTAATCATTTATCTGTTTAATATCTGTGGTTTTTGCGCAGTTGGCATCGTTTTTTAGCTTTTGCATTCGTGACCGTAGTCCTAGTAATTAAGATAATCGAATCCTGATTGCGATGAGCAAACCATCCGCTTTTTATCCCCGTGTGAAACAATAACAAACTTCTGGAACTCGGGTCTTGGTTGAATTTTAACTGAGCTGCATTGAATTGGACTGTAAACCACAAAGTGAATGCATTTCAATTGAGCAAATTGGGTAATTTTATGGGATACAATATGTGTACATGAAGTATGAGACAATCAAGATTTATAGTGTTACTTTTACTTTAACACTCTAGTTGGATTTCGGGTCTGCAAACATACTACGAGCGGCTCAGAGAAGGACGTTACTGGAACGAATAGTGCAAACAAAATATATTGATGGAGACTGAGCAATCCGGGTTTATTTTGTTATATTTTATTTTTTCAATAGATGGGTAGGCTAATCTAGTGTGTGGATTGTCTACGCTATGGGTAGGGAGAATGAACCGGTATTTGGTATGATGGACAGAGAACAACTGCTGCAGATATAAATAATCAACGAGCTACAAAGGCAAATGTACTGGGGGCTGACCAAATTCACTCTAGGAAAGTAGGCCTTCCAAAACAAGACATGGTGGGGGCCAGCAGGCAAGGTAGATGGAAATGGTCACTACGAGAAGAGAAGATACTACGTGGGACTCTATGTTCGTGGAGATGGTTTGAGGTCTGAATTGTCTAAAACGGACAGAGATATCAATGAAGAGTGGGAAAGGATGAGTCGAAGATGATGACGTAATTTCTTCTGGAGGGTACCGTTTGGGTTGGTCATGGGATTTCTACGGGCTAGAGAAGAGTTGGCGAAAGGTAAGGGTGAGGATGATAGTGAATGTTTATTTTAGAAGACGGTGGCCGGTTATTGTTGCCGCACCCTTTTGGCGAAGTTGTTGGAATTAGTTGAGTGAGTGGATGGGAGAGAGTTGTGGGTAGCAAACCTATACGCAGTTAGAGCGATAAGATTTATGGATTTGAAGTCAGACTATTGAGTAATAGGTACCGTTTTTGCAGTTGGGGTGCATCCCACGTGGAACTGCATGTAAATATGCAGCATCCGTTGGTGCCGGAGCTCTGTTTGAAGTGGGAAAGACTAAGCTGATTCCTATATGATATGAGTAAGTAATTTACTTTCCTTTCCGCAATGAACGAAAAGGTGACATCAATGCGTTTTCCAGAAGCCCAATCCAGTTTCATATACCCCGCCCTCAAGTGAGTATGGGTGGTGCAGATTAAAGGAAAAGGGTACACTAACCACACTACGTACTTCGTTTTTAAATGAAATAGATAATGGTGGTAAAATGCGCAACTGTTGGAGGAGATTTTTGATAATCACGAGTATCTAACAATAAAGAGCTGGCTCTAGCGGAAGTCTTGGAACTGGGAGAGTTACAGTGGAATCGGCACTTTGGAGAGATTATGCGAGTCGGTTTGCAGCACCAGGTGTGTCTTTGTAAGCTCTTTGTAGTTAAACTAGTTATCCGTGATGAATTTTGGTTTGATGGGTTTAGGGAGCATTTTTTGTACTTTTCTGATTTCGCCTTTAGTTAACAGTGCTGTCTCGATGAAAGAGTCTTTATTTAATTATCTAGGCGGGTTATTGTCCTCTATTTCCTCTGACAAGTATTTTCATGGTGGGTTCATATTTGCCGTTTAAAATGGCCAAGAAACTATACAAATTTCGATAGTTCACTATTCACGTCAAATGGCCTTTCACAATTACTTTATTAAATGATTGCAAAATGTTCTCCATGGTATCGCGTACAGCGTACTTGGCGGTGTATAACAGAGGTGAATAGGCAGACCTACTTATTAGCCATGCGTAACATCGCGAGACGGCATAGATATCGAACAAGAAGGAAAGCCTTCAATGCCTCACGCTATGTTGTTTTTTGAGGAAGCTATGCTGTGGGAGCATCTCGTTAGATGTCCGAAGTTAGATCAGCCGAGAGAACATACTGTATTTTGTTATAAAATATAATTCGGGAGCGTCAGTCGCTAACATTTCTTCTGTCTCTCGTGATGCTGAGGTGATGGGTAAGGTGATTCTCTCAGGCTCACCATTGCCTATCGACGAATGTTCCGTCATGACAGGTACATCGACGTCGGGACAAGGAGGTTTGAGCAAGTATAGAATCTCATACTCAGATGCTTGTATGCAAGGTGCTACAGTATCTGTGGTTCGAATCACGATGCCGTCAGTGCGTCGTTTCAGGGCATGAGGCTTTATTGCATCTAATCGTATTCCCTGCTACAGAAAGAATAATTCCGAAGTACCATGTGGACGGTGGCAGTCAGCAAGGTAAAGGTTCTCTGTTGGATTCTCTTTGGATTTCTTTAACCCGTGAAATTTTGGAGGCAATACTGCCCCATGCGCCAGACATCCGTCGGGACCCTAAGACGTTGCCTTGAAAGCCCAGAACAAGCCTCACTGTGGAGCTTTCTAATGGAAATTATACCCTGTTGGTCTCAAAAGTAGCGTACAAAGGTGACTTTTGAAGGCCTATCTACTTCCGGAAGTCGTGTCACTGCAGCACGGTTTTGATGATACGTCGTTTTCCTTTTATCAAATGCGTAGTTGCTGTCCATACTTGATAGGGTCACAGAGCCATCTTGCACCCCGGCGTTAACCGTCGGTTTCTATCGCGGCAAAGGCGAGTCGTCACCAATTTAAGGCTTTCTCAGGCAACGTATATCTGAGCTGAATATGATACTGAGGAACACCATACAAATTGCCACCAGATCTGCGCGTTGCAGTCTATCTTCCGTGGTCTGTGATGCGCCCGCACAGGCTTACATCTGGCAATTGAATGGACCGAGGTATTGCTTTGGCTGCAATCATTGCATTCAATGCGGACTTTACTGTGACAGGAGTGTAATATTCCTCTGCGTTGGATGCAAATTTCGTGATGATAACTCTTTCGCACCCAGCGGCATTGTGGACATCATGGTGGCTCCAGTACCTTTGTCTTTTTACCCATAGACATGATAATCACTTTTCCGTTGGACTAAATGTATTTTGTGCTTAGGTATCATCAGCAAGCTGCTTCCTCTTTGTTTACATGGCCCTTTGACAAGCCGCTATCATTTATTTCTGTCAGATGCAGAAACCGTTGGTTAGTAAATTCTAGCTTGTGGAGGTAGCAAGCCCTGTGATTTTAACGGTTTAGTCGGCATGTTGAATGCGTGGTCCGTTAGAAAGACACGGAATTTTTCATTTTTGTCATATGTTGGACCCGTATGTTTGGAGAGATTACTCCCTGCTTATGTCTGTGGGCATCTCATGTTTTTTCTGTCCAATTACGTATTTTGGCGCCGTTATGTATATAAAATATGCAATATTTTGTGGCATCGCTTTTACAAATGTTTTGCTGTTTTATGACACCTCCAATATGGTTTATTGTGTACATGCTGTAATTTATTTGCCAGAGGAGCCGTTACGTAACGGTGCTCCGGACAGCTTTTCTGGCTTTCCTTATGATTCCGTGAAGCGATTTTTAAGATTCAGCATCCGAGGACCCAGCAGCTCCATCGCCGCATTTGCGAATCTCTGTATCTGTATCTCTGTATCTGCTGTTGCTATTTATGATCATGCGGATGAGCCACGAAGGAGTTTCCGTGGCCGCAGGCGCCCATTCATCATCAGAAACATGGGATTAACAGATATTTTCTGCAGCAACGTTTTCATTGCTGTGAGAAATCCAGCGTCTATAATGGGGTTCGAAGGAGACGTGGTGCACTTCAAGTACTTCGCGGAGCCGTTTGATTTTTTGGGAAACCTTTGCGCTCCACCCACCTGTACATATTTCTTGTAAGCGGTTTGCAGGCTGGTATTTGCCAGGTGGGTGTAAATCATATTCCTTGTAATTTTTTTTTATTTTTCTGCACTTGGTGTAAATGTCATTATCCTTATAATACACGTGCAGAAATGAGTTCCCTTTTTGTTGACGAAGGGTGTCTAGGTTTGCTGGCCTTAAATATCTAACTGTTGAGCGGATAAATTTTCAGATTCACCTCTTTGTTAGGTTCTCCAGGGACGACATTGTTGCTGTCGCACATAACAACTGGCCAGCGGAGAATCAATGGGTGAAATAGTTGAAGTCGAAAACATTTGCTGCATATAAGCAAATTTTGTTGAACGGAGACCGTGTATCGGATTCCGTGCCATCGTATGAGTTCACGGAAGCATACCACTGCGGTAAGAACAATTTTGATTAGCCTTGAAGACAAGCTGATGGAAACCATGAGCTTCCAGAGGCAGTTTCTATCGTAATCCGGGCGAGGAACAACCACAGATGATCAGGGCTTTGACCTCATTCTCGAAAAGGAATCCTACCCGAGGTAGATATGTCATCAGTTCTCCCAATGGATTTTCAGAGTATCCGTCCAATACTCATCTGCGGCCAGTGCGGAGGAACGACTCTCGGCTCAGGAGCTTGAGGAGAAGTCTCCTAAAATTCCCTAAAATACCGCGGCTTAATTTTTACCACCTTTATTGTAACTTTCAATCATTCACATGAGTTTTCATCTCACCTTTCCTTTAGTCCACCTCCGAAACTTATGCCAGCAAACAGCTGTTGCAAATTAACAGTAGGGTCCGCGTCAATTTCTAAGCAAGTTTTAAATCATTATAGCTTCATTTGCATGGGTTTTTATAAAAGTTTCCGAAAATGTTCGAACGTCCACTCCGGAAGCATCAGGACCTTTTACTTTGGTCACGCTGAAGGGTAACCGAACTGGCCTAAGTTATTGGTTTTACTGATGACTTAAGCGAACTTTCAGCTGCTCTAAATGATCTGAGCGTCTATCAAGCGTCCATCATTCGCCGCTTGTATGGAGAGCGTATGACAAATGAAGATGTTTGTTGCCAGCCAACCAGAGCATTTTACCCAGATGGTCTGACCAAGCTCAAACAAGAGTTAAGTGTTATGGGCAACCTCAACTCAACGGCAATTCGTTCGTGGCTTCCACTAAAAATTCAGCTCCGTGCACCGAAGATTTGTGGGGCCAGGAACGTGCAGACCGCGGTACGCAGAATGGTGACTGCGGTCATTGGTGAAGAGCTTGTTTTGCATAGTATCTGGCTCAGTATTGGTGAAAAAACGGCTGTTTCCACCCATCGATTTGTAGGAGCAATCATTGGTGAACTAATTGAGTAACGTTTACTTAATGACTAAAAATGCTGAGAAACCAATAACCGAATTCCAGGAAGAGTCGGTCCAAGATACTGGAAGAGCAATCAAGCATTGGTTTACAGATGCGGCAGACCGAGGTCACGGGTAGAGAGCACGAAGGTGCGCTTATTGCCACGTACTGCTTTCTTTCAATTCGAACATTGTGCATTTTACTGTGTGTTATGTAATTGCTCTTCCATTATCCATTTCAACTCACTGTCAGTTTTACTGCTTACAAAAGCAGTCCATACTGTGAAACCTGTATGAACTGACTGTTTTAAATGAAGGCGCTTTCCCTCATTTTTTCAGGTGTCGGAGAGAAACTGTGCACTCAAAACCAGAAATAATTATTTAATCTTTGGTGATAAGTTCTTTTTGTAAGCCTTGTTGCGTTCTCCGTTTTTTCATGCAATTCCGATACGATAGAACCGTCATAAATCGCTGCACAGGAATATACTGCGCTTTCGAACTTGTCGCAGATAAAGGCCCGCAGAATATGCGCCGCTCACGTAGCTCAGCAGTTTCGTGTAGGCGCTGATGTTGTGTGCGTCTAAGCGTTACGAGCGTTAAAAGTCGGCAATTGGTAAGGGGCAAAGCGGAGATGAATGGATGCGCCAATCTTCCTCTGCCCAGCCGGTGCTGGATGGTCACTGATGGCGTTTCCCTGATTTTTCCGTATGCAGAGTTCGGTTTCACCGGATTTCATCGGATATTTTCCGGACTGTTGCCGGACAGTGTCCGGATCCGGTCCGCGTCCGGCATGCTACCTGGCCAATTTCCAATTATGATTAACTTCTCCCAATCGTGACAGAGACACAATAAACATTTGGAGGTACGGATTTAGACTTGAACCCATGAGCACCTTTGAGAAATCAATCGTGACATATGTCACACTGAAAGTGGCCAAAAATTCCTAAGCTTTTTTTGTTGTTTGCTTTTCCGAAACAGTCTATTTGTGCCGATTTTCCTTGCAACAGAATGGAAACTTTTCGTCTATTCCTTTTCATCGGGCTCTTATGCTGCACAGATTTTAATCTTATTTTTAATTAATTTTGGCTTGATTGTGTCCGCGTTTCACTGTCAGAGGTTTGCTCGCTGTGCACAAAGTTTTCGCCCCACGAATTCTGCCGCAGGATTCTCGGAGTGGTTTTTTTCTTTCTTGGGTTATGCATCGAATTGAGCCACGTATTGCTGTGAAGTTTTGAAATGCTATTCAGGACGTGGCAAGTCTACTTATGTCAAATCGTGCTGTGCACCACCAAATGACTTCATCCGGGCCAAGGCCCATGCATCTGGTAGTGACAACACTCTTGATGTGTCATTTTAGTGAAATGGGCGTGCCAAAAATACATTAGGTTGCGCTACACGGGAAGCCGTCAACAACCTTAATTCCAAGTGGGATGGGATAGCACCAACTTAGCTCTCACTGAGTCACACACGGTGCGGATCAAAGTAAATGCAAGTTCCTATCTATCGCCACCTTCTTCAATGAACTGTTTGGCTTTTCATCTTCCAACTCAACGTTCAGTCATCTTTTTACATGGGAGAATTGTACGCCTTGTCGATACTCCGTTAGCCATTACACAGATAAATTTTTGGTGCAACCAGTTCATGTTCGTTGTGAATTAAGCCTTCACTCCACCTGCGTTGTTATTGCTCCATTCTGTATATATAATAGGCAGCGCTGCTTTATCTGCAGAAAAAGGCCGTCTTCAAACAACTGTGTTTACTACTGACACTTCCTGTATTGTACTGTTCAGATCTTTTGGTCAACCCTATCGGCTTCTCTGATACTTTGCACTTCTGTGTAGTGCAACCCACAAGCCTCCAAGTAAACCATGGTCAGCTGGCGCAAGCAATTTCAAGCTCAGCTGCATCAACCATTGTGTGCTGAAAAGCCGATAAAATTTGAGGTCGCAGGAATGGCCTTTGCGGTCAGCAAATGATTGGCGAAAGAGACCTCAAGCCGAACAAGACAAACAAACAAGAAGTCAGGAAAACAAGCTCAGCAGCTAACCAATGCAGTCTTCCGTAGATGACTGAGCACAATAGAGGCCGAGAAGCAAGGACACCGTGCAGGGTGTTTAATTGCGTGCGCGCGCAAACTTATGAATGAGCTCGATGGTGCTTCAACGTACAGAAGGGCTTTTATTGTAGGGTTGGAAGTGTGAATAGGTGCATTCGCGCTCTGCCACTCAAAACTCGAAATTTTAAGGGCAGTTTGACGGAATGAACCGCTAAGAGGTTGAGGCCTTGCTTTGCCACACATCTCTGTCCTTACTAAGGAACGATTGCCGGTTTGTGCTGGCGCGTCACAACCAAGGCGATGGCTTGGGTGCCGGGACATGTTGGCGATCATTCAGCCTTGCTGGTAGTGATTTCCCAGGCCATCACGCCAATACTTACTCCACTCCTCACAATGTTGCTTGTTAAAGGCACGCTACCTCTGTCATGGAAATCAACGGTTGCCTGTTCATCTTTTGGTGGAGGTTCCATTGACGATCCTGCTGACTAACGCAGCTCGCTTTTGCTCAGCATTTCCCCACACCCGACTTTTAAGACCTTGTCTCCAAACGTCTTACCGTGGTCCGGAGTGGGTTATCGTGCGCGCGATCGGCCAATCTTGCCGAAGACTTCTCGAAGAGCTCGCAGCAAATATCACATGCCAGTGCAGTTCTGCACGGTCGCTTCTTATAACAGGGTGGGTTTTACAAAAGTGCCTGGATGAAGGCAAACGCATGGCACCCTTCAGTTTGTTCATTGGTTCTCAGTTATCTTTCCTAAGGAGTTTGTTAAGCCCCAAATTCGAGCTAACCACTGACGGCGTACAAGGCATAACTTTATATGCCCACCCTCATCTGTGATGAAGTGGAGTTCCGGAAGCCAGGGAGTAGTTTATGAACTGCCTAACCAGCCGCCAATCCAAAGTGGGTTTTAAGGCCAGCAAAACGAACGGCCCTCTCGTAAGGTAGTCCGTTTGTCCACAGGCGTTTTATTAGACATCTGTAATCTCAAAACGTGGGAGGTCCGAATCGCCGACGCAATTGTCATTCTGTCACGCTGCTCATTAATACCCCCAACCTAGTGGCCTAGAATGAATTCAGGTGGTTGCGTGCACACCGCCCAAAGTTTCCTCTTCACGGCTCACCTTTCTCATCATTGAATTAGACCTAGTTGCTGCAGGGCAAGCTTCTTCCACGTAACTCCTGCTTCAAACATCAGAAAAATACGTGGCCAATCTTCTCAAATCGACCATCGACTTCCGTTTGCGCTACCGGGTGGCTCACTGGCAAACCGTGGGAAACTAAGGAAATCCGATAACGTTGAATTTGAGGATTGGAGGTCCGTCTTTTAAATGAACTTTTTCTCTTTCGTCATTTTATTCACAAATCCGTCACTTCAGATGCCATTTATAATCATGTGCTTCATTTTCTGCGTCGCAAAACGACAGCGTGCCTGGAAAATGACTTCAGTCTGCGGTGGATACTGTACTATGGCCTCAACCGATGGAATGGTCTGGCGGAGCAGGAGTGGTTTGCTTAACATGCTTCATTTATTTCACAACTGAGATGCAAACCGCAAGGGAAAAGATGTGATCCATGTCAATTCCCGTGATGCGAAGCTGGGTGTTGGTTGCATCTCCGTAATCAATGATATACCTGTTGTGGGGATCTGAGATAATTCTTTTGCCATCTATTTTCGTAGGTTCCGACGGAATCGTATTTTTAGTTCATCAAGTGGGTTTGGGACCAAGCCAACTGGCCTGCAGATATCACATACTCTCATCGATCCAGGAATCGCGCACGCAATAACATAGACTCCCACGAACAAGGATTTTTTTTCTGGAATGAGGTCTCTTCTTTACAGTTACCGCCTTTATTGATGAGTAACCAAAAATGTGGCGTATTGCCGAAGATAGATTTGTGGTTATTTCGAAAAACCCCATTATGGAGCTTTGCATTAATGGCTGTGCACAACAGAAGGCTAATATGATGTATTCAATCCGGTGGAGTCTGCTGCCAGTAACTGAGATACGCGCTTAGTAAATCTGCTCCAAGCATTATTGCCTTTTATGCTGCGCCTTTCAAACCGCCCACCTGACCTTTAACATGGCCAGTATATAGGTTGTTTCCGTTGTTTGTGATTGAGCTGCTGTGAGAAAAAGTGTTTAACAGAATCAAACAAGAAACAGGGCTCATACCGATGCGGGTACTTGATGGCAACTAAATGTGACGAAAAGGGAAATTGATAGTGCTACCCGTTGCACCCGAACACCCAAAACAAAAATGGAGCATGAGAATACTCATCGACCGTAGTAAGGTGCAATGGTTCACAGCAGCCCAACACTTTTTCAAAAGGCCTTCATTTCGGCTGCTAAAGAGTGGGACGGCAAAAGAATGGTGTGGTAGTCGCTCAAGTGTGGTGAGAATTAGTGAGAACTTTGACAAATTAGGCGGAGGACGGCGGGGTATTTGAAGGTTCAAAAGACTAGACGAGTAAAGTCAGAGTGACACTGGGTTTTATGCAGAACTTGCAGGCCAGAAGATGAGTTAGATACATAGTGTGAGTTAGAGGATACAATATTACCATGTGGATAGTCCCAACCTGGTCAATAGCCAGTACCAGAATGGATGGAAAACTTTAAACTTTCCATCCATTAAAGTTATCATTTCTCATTTTTGGCTTTTTCTGCATTCCGTGCCTGGAGGAAGCGCACCGCTGATCGGTGAATAAAGCAGCTTGTAGACGGCGAAGCAGATTTTAATTCCGGCTTTACAGCGTTAGTTTCCTAGTAGACCCCAGGCTTTCTTCATCTAGGGGCTATACATCCTCTTGCATTGCTTATTGACGCCTAGACCAGTTTTGTCATGGCCCCTGATCGCCTGGGTGTTATCACTATATTGTGTGATTTATGTTAATAATGCCATGTATTTCGCTATGGTGTTGGTCGGACCAGCTGAGAAGCGCAAACGAATCAGGCAACAAGTACTTTCCAAAGCAAAGCGGTCGAAATAAAATGGCTTTGGATTCGGGCGTGAAGATAATGTTTCAAGCCCAACTCTTGCTGATGAGGGCTCTAACTCGTCGAATCGGAAACTTTCCAACAAAATCCAAAATTCCTGAGTTTTCATTAGACTGGTTGTTCCGCCCAATATCTCACCTCCTGCATGAGCCGCGATCCGGCGTTAGCCCCACGAAAACTCGGGCCTGCAAAATCTAATAAGCGTGGTCCTGACGAGTTAGTGATATGCACAGGGATCGCCAGTCGTGAGCACAGCAGGTTCAAACTGGGCGTCCTAAAAGGAGACAACTTCCAGTGTCCAGTATTCAAATGTGATCTTCAATCTTCAAGTTACTCCAACTTATTTAAATGCCTGCTAGCCAACATCAAAAAGAAACAGACACAACACTGGAACAATTGGTGAATGAATGTAAACAATTAATTAACCCCTTAAACAAACTAACCACGATCCAGAATCGGGGGAGATAATGCCAAAATTTACCATCGTCAAATCTCGCAGGTCTTCGCCTCAAGTTACAGGCCACAGGAACGAAAAACCGCTCAGTTCGACTAAGCAACTCTCGCCCCGCAGTTATTGTGGAACATGGCATTTCTTCACTGTTTTGTCTGTTCTGCACGTGTCGCTGCTGAAAATGTCCTCGTGCTGGCCGAACAGAAGTGTCCTGGAGGCCCAGAAAGTTCTAACGGCCGGGTCGCTTCAGCCCGGTCAAGCCAAAATCAGCTGATGACCGCGCGATTATTCACTCATTCGGCCCGGTGGCAACCTGTCGATTAAACCTCGCCAATCGCAGAAAGTTTGTCAAAGCCAGCATAAACAAACACCCAGTCTGACTTCAGCTGGACACTACTTCAGATATATCCGTCGTATCCAACTCAACTTGCTACGACAATGGTCAACCACCTATCCAACCCGCGTCGACGACGGACACGAGCGCCTGTGATGGTGCTTTGCAATTAACCGAGAAGGTCCGGCTTACCGTCAAGTACGACGACAATATGATCTTGATAGCATGCTGCTTAGCAAATTCCTACATCCACTGACCAGATGCCGACTGCCTATAGGAACCTGGCTTCAGCAGCCTGCCCATGGACACCTTCATCGAAATCGATCAGTTGTCCCGAAAGTACGTGTGTTCATTGGTGAAATATTTCCTCTCAGTTTCCGATGGAGGCGTCGTTGGCTGCACCAAGTATCAGGCCAATAAGAAATTGAGAAATGGCAGTCAGCCTGGTTTCGCCTAAAACTTCTAGTAACGTATTCGGTCCTACTGCTTTCCGAACATTAAATAAAGTGTTAGAAGGACCGGGGAATTTTGGACTGCGTACTATTTATGAAGTGGGCAACAACAATGATTAACTTGAGGAATGCAAATAGCAGTATGCGCCTCTTTGCTGACTCGCCCATCTTGGTTAATGCCGCAAAAGATGGCGACGGCTGTGGGCTACCGAATCCTAAAGACATCCTCAGTGAATTCCATGATGGGTTTTTTCGCAAAGTTTCGTCTAGCCGAAGTATAGCCCTACACAGAACTCTCTCCGGCACCTTGGAATTTGCCAACAACCAACGCCCACTGCGCTCTTTACCGGTTCACTCGGTCACCATTTGGCCTAAACACTGTCTCGGCAATCTTTTATGTGCGACGAATACCATGCCCTTGGACCTGCTAAAAGACTTAGCCTACTTGGAAGACATCTTAGCGTCTGGAACCTTGTCAGACCACTCGCACGACTGCTTGAAACAGTCCTTCAAAGTACAAATGGTCTTGGGCTACACTTGCGCAAGGAAAGCTATCAGTTATTCACGAACCAAATCAAGTACCTTAGATTTATTTTCCTTGCTGGCAACCGTCACCCAGACCCGAGGAACGTCAAAGCAATTCAACGACTGCCCACAGCAAAAGAAGCCTTACATCTCGAATTTCTTGGATTGATTGGTTAGTACAGCGCTTTTTTACCACTTTGAGGCATAAGCTTTCCGCTCAACAGGCCAATTCCGAAAGAACAGGCCTGGTGCTGGTCATGTCAATGTCAACCGTCCCCCGATGAATGAAGGTTGATGCTGGCTCCGTCTGTGGTAGTACCAATTGACAACCCAAGCCAACCGATAAGTTTGGCTGGTGAGGCTTCAAATTGCGGAATCGGAGTAAATTCCCTCCGGCGCTTCCCAAAGGTTGTGGTGTGCACGTCAACGAAGCTGACGACAGCAGGAAGGAACTACATTCAGGGAGACAAAAAGGCGATATTTGCAGCATTAATGGCAAAAATATTCCGCAAATTCATTAGCGACCGAATATTTACGCTATTAACCGACCACGAAACTGCTCTCTATATTCGGGCTGAACCTGGCACTTCAACATACGGTGCCAATGACCTACGCAGAGAAGTGACCATCCTCCCCGATGCGACATTCCCATCAAGTTCAGCAAAAAGTGACTTAAGCTAAGAGGATGAAAGTTCCCGCCTAACCAACAGCCACCAACTGGAGAACGACAGCTTCCTCAGTGACAGTTCCTCGAAGCAAGTCATCACGGATGGACTTTCCGAGGCCGTCCGCACAAAATCATAAACATAAACACCGGTTCGTCTACGGCCAACGAGTCCCTGACCTCTGCGGACATCTGTGGTTGGAAACTGACGTCCCTCTTTCTATGTTACGTGGCTCCATCCTACGGCTGGCAATATAACTCGTTCAAATAACTCGACCCAGCATTAAGCTCTCCTGTGGGATATTAAATCTCCAGCGATGGCATAACCCACTTACTGCTGTCCAGTTCTGCCTAATGACGTCGTGCTGTATAGTGCTATCTGAGGCATTTCGGCCGAAGATCCTGCGACGATCCCAAACGAGTCACCCCGATGTAAACAGAATGAAGGACATTACCCGCAGCGGTGAATACTGAGCAGGAGTGCCCGTTGACATCAAGGATATGATACACATCCAGTATTATTATTATTATCAATATGGCAAATTTCGTGAAAACTCCGAGAGATTTTTGGTTGCATGATAAGGCGTTACAACTGTATAATGCAACCCATCGCGAAGAACAGATCAAACGGAGAGTCAAAAAACGGAGTACTGTTCAGCTCATCGCTCTGCGTTTAGTTGCCCCAGTAGCGCGTATCACAAGCGCAGATTTCGGTTGGAGGACAGCGACAGACGTCAAGATGTGGCCGGAGTGTTCAAAGTTCAATGAGTTTACTCCCCCAATACAGCTGCGCACTATCCGAACCTCTAGTGTATCGTTGATTATTTGACCCCAATGAACTCACCTCTTAGATATCACATACAGTTAGATGTTCCGGTGAATTTTTCCCACAACTCCTGAACTCCCGCTCGCCAACTCATGAAGTAAGGGAGCTAAGACTGTTAGCAGCTGAAACCTCTTGAGGTATTATCTTGATAACAGCGACTTGGTTAACAGACCACGGCTCCACTTCGTCTTTTTCGTTGGTGGGTAACAAATCCCACCAAACTAATAGACCACGTCGTAGGGGAGGCAGTTGTCTAGCCCACGTAATGCAGCCACGCGCAGCCTCCGTTTTCTATCACTCACTTCTTGATTCTATCCCTGACGCCGTTCGTCTTAACGTACAACTACCCGAGCTCCCAGTCTGCATAGGAATTTTATACCGAACACCAAGCTCGATTAGCTCTGATATTTCTCGACTCACTCAAGTCTTCATTTATCTTTCTAGTCCCCCCTTTAGCCGTAACATAAATGCAGGTGACTTCAATGCACCCAGAATATGTTGGTCCTCTTTATCCTCTCCAACAACCCTAATGGACTTCGATTTCAAAGCGCAAGCTGAAGGATGGACTTAGAATGTGACCAAGCTTACAAGGTTCCGTAATATCTTAGTTTTTATGCACAGCGTTCATAATGTTAAGGTTTCAGTGCTAAATCCTTCCGCGGGAGTGACCACATGATGGTCACGTGTAGCTCCCCTCTTCGCAACAAATATTCCTCACCCATATGTACCAACCACACCGTCTCTTCCCGTAGTTCGACGCATTGGGACGAGATCCCCGATGCTTTGCGAACCCTTGATTGGCCCAGCTTCTTCCTATCTTCTGACTCGCAGAATGCGGCAGACGACCCTTACAAAAACTTCTTTTCACTGTTAATCGTCTACACACTCCTATCATTTCGTATAATCAAAGGG
>LUCM01009990.1:43626-65087 GCA_008360955.1 Fasciolopsis buskii
CAGCAATGCGCAAATTTAGTGCACTTAAACACGGAGTGACTCGTAGTCCGCTGCTTGCAAACAGTCCCAGGAACCTTCCTTTGGTCTTGAAAAATTTGTTTCTTTTTTTCGCTTCCCATTGGCATAATTGTACTTTCCCTATTGCTTTGCAGCATCTCATTTTAATTTCCAGTGTGCTTCTCCAATAACTCTAGTCTGCACTCATTCTCTTGCCCCGTCGATCTCTCTAACAGAAGTGGGTTGTTAATTGAGGTGCATCTAGACAGACTTAAATAAGTTGGAAATAGCAGTCTCGATGATGTTTCAGCTGAGGAATTGTAGCTAGCGGCAAACAAATACAAACAGATCAATAAATGGTCCGAAAAATACGCGGGTAACAGGGGAAATGGGAAAATATATCCGCGGTATTGACACGGCTGCGTGTTGAACAGCATTGTGCATATTGGTTTTGCCATGGTAGATCCACTCTAAAAATTGTTTGGACTGTCCGATTTACCCAGTGGTCTGAGAGGGTTAATCTTAAGTACTGGCCATATACTATGTTCCCCTCTGACCTCAATGCAGTGCTATAGAAGGCAGAGGCAAATTAGAAATAGGGGGTAGGTTAGAGCCTGGGCCTCAGATATCTAAGTGAATGCGATCGGATCCGGCGGTAAGATACCCATTTGGAACCTGGAGAGTAAGAAATGTAATAAGTTCAAAGAAATGCGAAGGATCATGGCGATGGAGAAAATTGAAAAGAAAATTACAAACCGCTGGCGGGAGGGTGTTCACGTGAGTTAAAGCTGAGGGTGATTCGTTTTTAGCGAATCAAAGCAGTGCGGCAAGCGTTGGATGGGAGCTATCGCCTCTACAGTTTACTGATAACAAAATGGATTAAGGACTAAACCGGAGGATTTGAAGCCATTTGGTCTAGAATAAACAGTATTGATAGGAAAAAGGCACCTTTCCATTTTAAAATGTTATACTAAATGTGCGCATGTAAAAGAAAACGTAGTGATGCGTGTTCTAGAATGAACATGTCGTGATATAAAGTCTGCTGCACTGTGAAAGTGATAATATGACGGCTGCTGCAGAGGGAGTGAGCAAACTTGTTCAGTGAGAATATGGAACAAAGAAGATTTTGGGTGAAAACTTAGATGAGCGGCACCGTGGATATACGTGTAGAGCCCAGTGCCCCAATAACCTCACGAGGTGTGCAACGTATGAACCAGTGGCATATCAGGTGAACACGGGCGTTGTGGGTCTCCCTTTCACAAAATCGGATCCGGGCTGATAGCAGGCAAACCCAGTGCTGGATACAGCCAATTTATTTCAGAGCCCAATTTCAAATTCGGCACTTATTTTTTCTAATAGAGGAATATTCGAGGCCATATAGGAACTTTCCATAGCTCCTCCGCCCAATCATCATTTTCCGCATGTTGGCATTCTTCACAACTGCGGGACGTAGTATATTTTCTCCAAACTCTTAAGCCATGGCCTTGTTGTTGTGGCAACTGGAGCTCCACTATACATAGGTGTAGAAACGGAAAATAGAGATAAGCAGTCACACGGAGGAGCACAAGTGATTTTGTGGAGCTCGTTCCGGGCTAAGAACAAAACCATTATAAATTCTAATCGTCCTTCATGACTGCAACAGCTTTTTCTAAGTATGTCAGGTAAGGGGAGAGCAACTTGTGGGGAAAAAGTCGAGTCGTTGTTTTTATATGGCCGAAAAACTGAGAGGTGTAAAGGCAAGCGAGACGGGGAAATGCCATGATATGGAATGCAGTAAAGTAAAGAACGCAATTACTGAATTAATCGAAGTTCGTGGGACAAGGAAACTACATTGTTTATTTAAAAGACGAAGGCATGACTGTCTGACGACGGAAGGAAGAAAACAAATGCAAACGTCTGTCAGCTTACATGATACAGCATACTCCGACTTGTGTCCAGTGCCATGTTGGTACCGTATTTGCTGATACTTGGTCCAAACTTTATCATGCTGATTGTCGGATGAAAAAAGAATCCGCGCTGGTTTTAGAAAAAGATGGCTGACTGAAATGCACGATCTCCTGAGATATTATTATTCGTTAGTTGGAGGGTTTGGGTGACGCTTAGGTAAGTACTTGGGGGAGCCTAAAAACTGGATTCGTTCTGTATGCAGCAAAAGTTAATGGGAGGTTTGTTCCAAAGCCTGAAGTAAACAACAAGAAGGAAACGCGACCTTAAAGAGTATTTGGCAATTTCCTTGTCAATGGCTAGAGACCATTGACGGAGAGGTTACGGATGGTAAGAGAATATAACAAATGGATCGGTGGAGAACTAATGTCTGTTCGCCAGATTATATGAAAAGCTAGGTTAATTTTTAGTCGCCATAGTCAAAATGGCCTGAATTTCAGGGCTGAACAGCGTTCCTTGTAATGCGGAGTCGTCGAACAAACCATCATTTGCTTAGCCGAGCGTCTCCTAATGCTTTCAGTGGAAATCCTGTCCGGCGTTGACATACTGGAATATATCACAGTTTTACTCAAAGAGCGGGCCAACGTGTTTTATAAATGTGCTGTCAGGTGGTTTCATGGTGGTTTCATTTTACCTGACTTTACCCAGATGAATAACTACGTGCTCTGAGAAATTTAAAGAGGCCGACTTGTTGAGACCAAGGTCGCGAATCGTGGGCTTCCATGAGGTAGAAGATCCGCGTAGCAATATTAAATCGTTAGGTCGTGTTCGCCTATATGTGATTATTTATCTCTTGTCGGTAGAGATGCTTATCATCCATGAAGTACACTAATCGATCCAAGCAAACAAATTATCACAATTTTTTCTGACCGCAGCACTAACTTCATTGGGCTCAAAAAGAAACTAGTTTTACCTCACCAACAAACAAGAAAGGGGCATCTTGAGATAACGGATTTAGTGCATCAGCAAAATACATAAAGAACAGCAGGGAACCAAGTACGCTACCATGCATGACGCTAATAGGAACAGGTCTGGGATTAGAGGAAAGGCCATCTATGGAGACAATCTGTGATCTTTGTGTTAGGTTAGACGAGGGCCAGGATGGAGAAGGGTCGGTGATGGGAAATGAGTATACCTTGGATGAAAGGTGCTGGTAAGGGATATGGTCAAAGGCCTTAGACATATCAGGGTAGATGACCGCGAAGGCCATACTCCGATCTGTCAGGCTGGTAAGAAAGTTAAGGAAGTCAAAGTGACAGGTTGAGCATAAACGGGATTGGAGTAATCTGCGTTGTTTGGGGCTAAGGAAGTTGAAGACCAAGAGATGGTCCACGATGGAACTTTTACCACCTTTTCCATAACGCTGGAGATAACATGTATGCAGTTAATTAGACAAATCCCGCAGAGGCTTTGTTACCGAATGCTTCCAATTGGTCGGAGATACACCAGCGCTTACTGAATGTGTAAAGAGGTTGAGAATTAGCAAGAGTATGTCAGCTCCACAACTAACAACGGCTGTTGGAGTGGCGCCATTCGGGCCTCGGTAAGTCCTCGGTTTGAAACTGTGCAACAGTCTTGCCGTTGAAGGACACAGAAGGCAAGGCCAAGTTATTCCTATTCCGTAGTCGGGATGTAACGTTGACTGTTGCTGGGGCCATAGAGGTGGTGAAATATTGATTAAACGCCTCAGCTACATATTTTGGAGTTGTCCCAGACTCACCATTCCGCAGAACTAAGAAGTTCATCGAAGGCTCGTTATGAAGGAACCCTGCATTATGTAGCTTTGAAATAGTTACTTTAAGACCTCGGCTTCTTAGCTTGTTCATTTTGAAAGAGTGACTCACTTAGGCGAGAGATGGTGCCAGACAGGCGGTGCAAAAGGCTAAACTTCGAAATGTCATGTGTCAGTGAAGACTGTCGTTGCAACTTGACGTAGTTGGCTTTCAGTGGGGTACGTTGCGAAGTCTTGTTTCTGTATATTCGTTCGTTATTGGTCAGTTTCGAAATGCAGCTGGCCACGTTGAGATAAAATTCATCTGCAACCCCCCTGTGGGTCAGTCGCTAGAAAAAAGCTTCCCCAGTCCGGTAGGCGCACTCTAAAGGAAAAGCACTGCCATTTGAGATGCGGTGGGTAAGTTTTCTCAACAGAATGGTTAGGGAGGGGAGCATGGACATGGATTCAACCGTGCACTGTGGTCGCTCCCTGGGAACTTATTACCGACGTGAACCAATATACTGTGTTCAATTTGTGTAAAGGTGGTATCTAATATATTATTATTTCTGGTGGGTGACTGCACGTGCCGAACCCAACCCCCATGATGTATAGTGGAGACGAACAATGTCAGGCTTGGTAATGCCGCAATCGTAGACCAGGTTGCACCAGAGCGATTGCAGTCCCCGGCAATGATTTTTTGATGTGGATGGGAGGGATGCAAGGTGGTCAAATGCGTCCGCTAAGAGGGGAGCCAAATTGCACTATGAGCTCGAGAGCAGTAGGTGCAGGCAGTATGGATAACACAGGACGACACCTTGATAGTGAGCCATACTGATTTTTGGATCAGTTCCAGTGTGGTATACGTAAGAACGAAGACTGATGGGCCCTGCCTTACATATACAAGGCAACCGCCCCCACGGCGGTCGTTCCTAGTACCTCTGAAAGATTGGTATCCCGCATAGGGAGTCCTCCTTAAGCCAGGGCTTGATGAAGATAATATCCTGGTTGGAGTACCTTTTTCAGTGACCGAATTTATTTAGGATAGAAAGACAGTTAATTGCCGCAAACGAGAGGGCTACGTTGCCACCGAAGCGGGGGGAGTGATGGATTTGCTAAGAAAGAGAGGTGGTGCATGAAGATTCAAGAATGATGGGAGAATGTGAGCAGGCAGTTGGTATCAAGTCCATTTTAGCGGTCATTGAATGAGATACACCACAAGAAGATGGAAGCGAGCAGCACTTAAGGCAGACAACATTCTTCATTGCACTAGTATGGGGTAATCCGAAGCATTTGGGGGACAGGTTTGGACGAAAGCAGAAGGGGGTGGATTTGGGCAGGAATAATGAGGTATCGGTGGTGTTTCAGGGGGAGGGAAGAAGGGATATGTTCCTTGCTGGGTAGGTGTGAACAAAGGAGACACTAGTGGGACGGAACACCGTCCTTGTGTTTGGGCCGCGGCGCTGCTGAGCAGAGGTTGGTGATAGTACCGATATGCCCAAAGACAGCTGTCCCGGGTAATCCGATGCAACAGCCGAGGTCTTTGGCAGGAATCATCTAGTGCACTACCAGGCCTTGTAAATCTACGGTGCGAGTCTGTGGTTTTCTTTCGGATAGGAAATTTTCTTGGCAATGACCTTGTGGCCCCAGCAAACGAGAGGCGGGCAATGGAAAGTCAGTGCGGTTGCAGCCAGGCACTTGGGACACGGGGTGATGAGACTAACAAGGGAATAAAGTGGGGAGGGGTCGGAGTATTCTGGTCGCCGTGCCAATATCACCGGCTGTGTTCCACCGGGGTGTATTATGCTGCTTTTGAGGGTATAAGTGCGGGTTTATCATCGGTAACTAGTGTTTTAAGGGTCTGAATGGGACAAAGTGCAACTCGATTGATGCTAGACATATTAGGTTCGCGAGGCAAAGAAAGGTCTTTGTGGCTTACTAAGAAAGCCGTAGAAGGGAGGTTTATATGAGGGTGTTTTTGGGAGGTTCGCGGCAAAGTACATGTTGATGAGTTGTCTAAGTCGCTGCGTGCCAGTGGTTGTGGCCGGGTCTTTATACTATGCTCTTAGTCTTGCCGAGTAGCTTGGGTAGTTTCTGTTTGGGGAACCGTTTCGGGGTTCTCACTTACACACAATCAGGGCGCCTCCCTTTGGATGATTTTAGGTTTTGCTGCTCAAGTTCTGAGGATATGGAGTCGATAGCCTGATGGACACTGGCAAGGTGTTCGCGCAGTGGGTTTTCTGGCGTTTTTAGGTAGGTGAGAGGGGACAGCTTTTTGATCAGCGGTTCTCAGTAGAATTTTTTTATTTCATGAATCGCTTGCTCCTATATTCATACTTTATTGTCAGTCTCCACTAACACGTATGTGACACTAACAGTGCACGTTAGAGGCCGGCGGATGGGTTCTCAGGGTGTGGACGCGATGCGTCTAGCAGCTATGACCATAGTACGTTTAGACCTAGTGGGTTGGTATGTATATTTGCATAGTTGCGTGATAAAGGATGCGCTTAGGAGTGGTAATATTTTTGTCAAATAGTAAAGAGGAGGCTGGACGAGGAGTCTGTGATCGATCCAACGAGGTGTCTAAATTGAGAATAGGCCAGTAATATTATTTTGGTTATCAAAGGTTAGTCGAAATGCAGTCGAATAGAAAACATACTATGATTATCTATATGAAAAAGAAATCTATCTGCGTTAAAACAACGCCTTTAAACAATAAATCATTATTATAAACTATAAAACCAAGCTATTTATGACAGCCTCTAGGAAGGATGGCCGACAACTGCGGAAATGCGACGGAAAGCGAACCTATCGCGCAGCCTAAGTGTCGCGTCAATTTTGGGCGACAGAACAGGGTCGCTAGGTTACGGAACTGATGAACGAAAAAGTGCGTGGACAGTCCACTGCGTGAAGTTACTCGTGAAAATAAACAAATAGACCGTTGGCAATGGCGGTGTGCAATAAAATGGCGCCTAATAGAATGCCGTATCGCAGCCATGGGTGTCAACGTTGAATCTCAGGCAGAACCTCCGCAGGATATCTGGGCTGGGAGCTGGTCCAAGTAAAATGTCCAGAAATATTCGGAAACGTTTTCACACTAGGAAAAAGCTCTCAAGTTGTTTTGGCTACCAGAAATAACCTTAGTTGCCTAAAAACAAGAAGTCAACTCAGTGCAAGGTGCAGTGCAGCGTAGCCTCACCTCGCTCAAAATGCCGGGACGCTGCTGAAACGCCGCCAACAGAGCCAAGGTCTTCATGGACGGCCCCTGGAAAATCGGAGTCTAGGTAACACGTTTGCCTTTCCTGGCTTATAATAAGCACCCATCGGTTGATACCTTTTAATAAGTTATCGAAGTGATCTGAAGTGGTTCCGAGGTACCCGGCCATAACTTCTGGTATCGTCAAGGATTGATCACCTTTGTCTGCCCAATACGGGTTCCTGATCGAACAGTATCAGTCAAAGGATCTTTATATACCTTGCGCTGTTCCGTAACTTCTGTTACGGGAATCGACTGCAGCATACATTCTCGCTCCCATATCATCCGCAATTAAACGGTGAGACAGATATATTTGTTGATACGTTTAAAATTGCACAAATCAATTCCCGAACGCAGGGAGCAACAGACAAAACCCTGCAAAGATTCCCCCTCATGTACAGCACACCTCCCTACCCAAGCACACTCAGAGGGATCGCCACAGCAGAAAAGCCAATGGGCCTTACTGCCGATTCCACCAAACCATCCTCGGATGCTGAAAGATCTGTGCGAGGGTTTGAGGTCCACTTCAGAGATTTCACAACTAACTTAGGAGTTCGCCAGACGCGAAAGAAGATCCCAGTCTCATGAAACTTCCGTGGCAGCTGGCACTTAGATCCGCCACGCAGGCCAAATAAGACTATGGTAAGCCTGCTCGAAGGCTGAAACCATTGAGCAACCTCCACTGGAAATACTGCTAGACACTTTGAACTATTCAAAATTGATGACGCCAGCCACCAACGTCGACGCGAATCCGCTTCCAATACGGTAGGCGGATCGCCCACACCGCCAAACCAAGCATTTCCAGATAAATCTGAGATGTCTAACGTATCAATAGCTCCAAAACGGGGTGCACTAAAGATAACGATCACTTTGGTGGTTTTGGCATCGCGCGGTATCTAAAATTTTTAACACCCAAAAATCGATCCACAAAACCTAATTCTGTTTGTTATTTTCCCAGAGGCCAAGGCCGCCACAAAACTTAGCAAGCGATAAAGCTCACCTGAGCTCCTGTTTTTGATATTGAGCCACTAACAAACCCCCGGTCATATTTTGCGTTGGTGTTCTCTCTTGCTTGCGGGTTGGGCCAGCGATTCAAAGTTCGCGGTCTGCTTCTATGTGACTACCGTAATATGTATACACTTAGGAGGCCGAAGTCTTTGCGACGGGTAGCTGAATTCCACATTTCGATGCCTGCTGGTGGCTCCAGGTACTGCCACCGGAAAAGGTGGTCCCAGACCGTCTTACATCGAACTAGAGACAGTAAGAACAGATGATTTGCAGGAGGAGTCCAAAAAGAGGCTAGTGGATATAACCAGCGTCCATGAAAGGCTGGACTAGAAAAACGGAATCTTTTAGGATGCTGCTACATCCGACACTAAAATGCAGCCATGTATAAGAAAATAAAAGCACACTCGCTGCAAGAAGAGTCGAATTAAGACATACCGGTAGTTAAGCAAACTACATAATGGGAAGACGGAGGCTCCCTTTGGTTCACGTGGAAGCGGAGTGATGTGAAGGAATCCGGCGGTTAATTGTGAATACGTAGAAGTGCTGATGACGTGAAGAGAAGACTACCTGAATACCCGAAAAAGGTCCAGGTAGCTATGTTAGAAGGATCGACAGGGCGATTACCAAGTAGTAAGCAGTTTTTATTACGCACTGATTCCAGATTAAACTGGCGTAATTGCACTATTTCGCTGCGGACCGGGGCGTATGCATGCAATCAAATGAGCACACCCATATAATTCATCGGAAAGCTAAAAGCAGAATAGTACACGCTATCTCAAGACAAATCCATTTACGCATCTCTCTTGATCACGGTGATGAACAGGGCATCAACTGACTTAGCGATACACACAAGATTAATATCCAAAAAGAGCGAATATTGCACGGGTACATCGGGATCGTTTAAGGAGAAAAGGGGTAGGTGAGCGTCATGAAGCCATGCAAAGTACGATAAATTAAAGGCTGATCTGAAAAACTGAAGGACGGGTGAACAATAAAAGCTGAGATTCGGTTAGAATTGCAGTATTCTCTTCGGGAAAACAGGCACATCAAGTGCTCCATGTTTAATCCAGAGGTACAATAGACTGCTTCCCTTGGTGGACATGTGGCGTGGATGTTCACGTACGCATGACTGCAAGCACGACGGACGTGCGGTCGGCAAACTTGGTTGTGCCCATGAGATTGCCGGAAGTCTACTTGAAATCTAAAAGCAGGTCGGTTACGTTTTTCCTTTTGCTTTTGAACCACGAGTAGGTGTGACTGGTCGACTACCTGGTGCTGCGCATACGTAGCACTTCTTTTTTGTAGTTGGTCGAAGAACTTGGACTGAGCACAACAGAGTATCCCCATCGAAAACCATTGAGCCAGCGTTTTCGAACTCACTACAGAAGTTTGTAGTAGAGAACGATGTTACGGCTGCTGTTTCGCAAAGAGCTCGTAACCGACTTCAATAACCCGATGCGCCCGACAAATTATATCTAAGTCAAGTTGTGCAAGAATTTCGCATCTACATCAGAACCCAATGAACAACCGACACCGCGATCATTTTCTCCTCAATCTGATGCACCTTGATCTGTATCCGACCAAAGAAGATCACAGAGAAGACCCTGTACCGGTACATTAGAAGGACGCATAATGCGCCTGATCCGCTCCATTGTCTGTAAATCTGGGGCAGGCCGTAATGACAGCAAAATATTTCTCACTGATTGCAACAATAGGAAGACAACTGTAGCAACCCGTAATTGTTTTCCATGACCGCTTGTCATTGAGCGGACTGCATTCGTCGTAAAAGCCATAAATGGCCGCACGCTCGTGGTTTGTGTGCAACAGGAAAAAACGTTTTCTGTGTATTTGATTTTATAAGCTAGCAGTAAGCGCATGGTTTCTAAGGGCTGCTTGCCACGATCCACATAGTCACCAAGAAACAAGTAATTCGCTTCCGGAGGGAAGGAACCATATTCAAATCTCTGAGCGGATTGCAATACTGTACGTGAATATCAACTTGTGCATTCAACGGAGCTTCTAATTTCAACAGAATTGGCTGACTGAGAAAGATCCCGCGAGGCCTGAGGCATAAACCACGTATTTCGGTCTCGTTCAGTTGGATGTTTTTTCCCGGGCCGATAGCACTGCACAACACTAATGTACAGTACAAAGAACCACAATGATGGTGTTGTTCTGTCGCTTCCACTCCCCTTGCCTACGTTTTTACACTTTTTGTTACGTGACAATATGCAGCACTTCCGATCGTCCCATGCAACTACCATCAGCATGCTTGCCCACCACTAGAGAAGCGTGAGTTGCTGACTGTCTCTTTGTTCGTAGGTGGGTTGCAAGCAACGCTGCCTTCGGACATTTTGCCAAATGATCCCGTCGCTGTAGGTGGAAACAGCTGCTTGGGTCGAAAATGAGCTCGATAATGCTGTATTCCATTATGTGATAAAATAACCAACTCGCCTGAGATTGTTTTGGCTGTCACTGAGCAAAAGGCTTTCAAACTCGCCAGCGGAGAAACAGGGCTGACAAGAGTGGACGATATGCCAGAGACAGCGAGACAGGACAGGAACGATTGGTGTCAAGAGGACGGATTGACCATCTTTGTTCGGGGAGGGATGAACAACGTTCGAACTGCACCATGGACGTTCACGTGTGCACAGCTAATCTACCAAGTCAGTCTAAGGAAGTCAGTGTGGCATGGGTGTACAAGGCCTCAAGTTCTAAGCCGAAGAAGGATTGGTTGCTCCAAAGTACTCAGAAAATGGAAAAAGTGGCCAAGATAGCCTCCATTGCAGAAGTCAACCAGCCGCGCAGACTAGGCCTTTGAGGAGTGCGCCTTTGGTAGGGCTGAGAAAGGTTTCCTCAAGTCTTTGCACCTGAATGCACTGCATCAGCATACTGGAGAGGATACCTGTCCAGATCTGGTCACGCGACATCACTGATGGACCCTTTAATTACAAGCCAGACATATGATATCTTGGAGCTCCACTGACTGTCTCTACTGGGCAGAAGCGACAACGTAGCAATTAAAATCACCCTCTGTTAGTGTTGAACCGTGTTTTCGCTAAGGAGGACAAAAAGTTCAAAACTGGACTTGGTTAAGCCCTAAACTTGAACAACCGGGTTGACCTGGAAGAAGACAGGTGGGGCTAAGTTGGAGGAAAATTGCAAAATGATCAAGGAATCTCCACAAAGACTACAAAATGAACTCAAGCACTTTGGAGATATGGGTCACGAACTAAAAGCACCTTGGTGGAGGATAGCCGTCACAAAGGCTGTTAGACGGCGAAATTATTCCTGGAGAATTACAATTATTCTTGGGACCGGCAAAAGTAAATCCGGTATAGAAAAGTTAAAAATAGCACAATAAGACCGATCCGGGATGAGAGTTTCAAGTTTGAGCTTTAACTGACACAATGTGGCAGATGACAGCAAATGTATCACTCCTGCATGCAATGAAAAAGCTTGCTTGGGGGGTCTCGGTCTGTTAGACGCAGGGAACCAGGAAATCTCGGGTGACCAGAGCGGGGCAGACGCGCTGGCTAAGAAATTCGGTGTCATTCGCAGATTTGACATGGGTATCCCTGGGGCCTCTGTGCAAGATATCTAATCGCACTCCACGGGAAACCTGTTGATAACGGAGGAAGATACACGTAAGCAACTGAGCGGGTTGAGCAAAATAACTCGGCCAAGCTGGATGACATTCACTCGGCCACCGTGAAACCGTTGGCCGGCATTACCCTTGACCCGGTGTGCATGCTATTCCAAGACAACATAGAGCAAGGCGAAGTGCCAACGGATTGGGGCGGTTCAGTGTCCGTGGCTATACATAGGGGAGTTTTGGACTCTGTCATGGAAAAATTCAGGCCAATCAGCCTCGGTGCACTTTGTGAAAGAAGATGGAGGAATTAATTTTGGCCTATATTTCCCAATACTTCGCTGAATTCCCATTGCTCCGTCCAGCCGAGCACGGTTTCAGGGATCTTGGGTATTATCCCGCCAACCTCCTGTGCTTCCTTGATGAAGTCACTCGAAGGCCGGAATAGGGTTAACAGGTTGAAGCATTCCATCTCGACTTCAGTAAGGTCTATACTTCAGTGATTCGTTGCATACTTTTATCGTGTCGTAGTAATTTTTTATCCGAGGTGGGTGTGTTGATAGATGAAAACATTTCTTACCAGGAGGAAAGTTTACTTCAGATTGGGGGACGGAATCTCGACCAAGTTTAAATTTACAGGTGGCTCTCCGCTAGTGTCGGTGTTAGGGCCGCTCATGCTTCTGCTTTTCGCAGTGATTCAGAAGCAAGCCACACTTGCTAGCCCAATCCGGGACAACCAATTCATTCCTGTTGAGGTCATCATTATCTGTATACAGCATATAATTAACATCGCCGGCGAAGAAAACGCTGGGCGGTTCCTGGGCGGAGGCCGGAGGTAAGACAGCACCTTCAATATTGTGTATAGGTCTGATGTTCCTTCTTCAAATGGACGTCGCTTGCATTGAACAAGCGCGGCGATCAGCCGCGAGGATGGCTGGAGTGCCGGGTGGATCAGCGATTCTGCCTCTTAGATCTCTTTTCTATGGACAGAAGGAGACATCGCGGGGAATTTGTGGATAACTTTAAGACCATAACCAGCTTCTTAGATCTTTCCCTAGAAGGGTTATTCAAACAGAAATTAGACTTTCACGGGTGGCCATGAGAGACTCTTGCAAAAGCACGATCATCAATATTAGGGTTGTAAAGTTATGAAACTGATGGCCTGGTGACTTAGTAACCATGCCGATCGTGGTTCTGTTAAATCAAATGTTGGGTAGAAACTGGGATGCTTTTATCTCAAGGTAAGGTATTAGGGGCAAGTTGTGGTGGGCTTCCACTTGTTTAGTCTCTATTCCTGATTTGAACTGCCAGCTGCTGCATCCCAATAATAACCTTGAAATGGGGCGCCGTAAGACCAAAAGTCTTAACGCAGATTTCGTATTGCCTCCGTTTGCCCTTAAGCTTGTTGTGACTACTTATGCATCAGGCTCAATGGGCTCTGTACGATTGCAATAGTGACAGCCCAGAAAACCCACCGGTACAAGACGAAGAGAGTCGGAAGCGACAGAAATTTCAGTATATTTGACAGGAGCGTGCTAGCGGAGCATGCGTGAGCACCATGCAGTCGGCAATCGCACCGGTCGGCCAACGTTCAGTCAAACAATCGATCCGGAGGAACAATTCCAACACAGGAGCCTCCTTTTAGAAGACCGTCAGTGAAGGGCTTCCATTGGGATCATGCAGAACAATCTGAAAACTGGTGGATTTCTTGGTATTGCTCGCCAATGAAAGAAACGAGCAACTCCTTTGGTGGTCTCGTGGGTATTGCTCATTGGGAGCAGACCGTGCGCCGGAAGCCAAACCTGAAAACACCGCTATGAGGTGAACGCAGGCGTGATCCTCTGGCCTAGTCGCTCCCGCACACCGCTGCAACCGAGCTGCTCGCCCAATGTGCGCCGGTCGAAACGGTGGATCTGAGAACGTCCCATACCCACAGGTCTCACCGTCGTCCGGAAAATTCGCCAGACGGGTTTGGGGACGAGTGTCTGAATTCGAGTTCTCTTCGTCCTCTGGTGCTTGCATGATGTCACTCATCGAAGGCGATTGTTGTGCCGGAGTTATTGGAGCCGCCTCGGTCAAATGGGTTTTGTGATAAAGAGTAGGTCCAAAACAAACGTGCTGAAACGGTTATTGTGAACAGTGGTGGATGTTCGACTTAGTGGCGGGCACTTGACAGTGTTCGGTGCTGCGTTTGTCTGTGTAGCGTGGGGGCGACATGTCCATCGGGGCACAAGTTATTACGAATAACATGTCATCTTGTTAGGTGCTGCTATAGAATTACAACGGGAGAGTATTCAACAATCTGATGCAAAATATTAACAAACTCATAAAAACGAACGGCTTGGTTTACATAGCGGCCGCTACGACTGCTTCACATAACCGTCGCTTGTGGAGCAATTGATGTTGCTGCGGCTTAAGCCCTACCAGAATTCTTTACGGGCAGCGCGGCTGATGGCTGCAGTATTCAGGGATGGTGAAACTCATGAAATCCGCACTCCGCAGTTTCAGATTCTATTCGATCGATAAATACCGTTTCGAGTCAGCTGGCAACGTCCGAAAAGGATGTTTTTTAACTGCATGCTACCATGCGATATTTTCAGTGGTGGTCGCACACCGTCAACGCGCACGAGAACGTGGGCTGAAGCATTCAATATAGCCCGAGGGTAGTTCGTCGTGTGGTGGTTTGGCATAAAGCGCTTTCGCGTTTTGCAAGAAGTTTTGGATTATCATCGTACTCCAAGAATGTAGATCTCGACGGAGCCACCAGCTCTCCGGGAGTAGAATAGTGCAAGCAAGCACAGGCTCGTTTTTCGTGGTACGCACTTCCTTAATAGATTTCCGGAGGCTTAAAAGAGCTAAAGATGGCATTTCGCCCCAAATCGGGTTGACACCAGCTCGCAGAGAAGCTTTTAGTTGCCGGTGGAAACTTTCCACCAGACCGTTAGCTGGAGGGTGGTAAACAATCTTCCTAACAAGCTTACATCCAAGTGTTTAATTCAGATTTGAAAAAGCCCCGTTGGAATTTTAGCCGCGGTCTGTGGTCACTACAATGAGGCAACCAAATATGCTTACTCAACCCGTCAAGAAGACTTTCACGGCTTCTCCTGACTTGGGGCAGGGAATTGTTATGGCCTGTGGTCAGCGAATAAAGCGGTCTATACGGGTGAGTATGTAAACGTAGGCGTACCGAGGCGAAAGGGTGCCTACGAGATCAACGTGTACTTGGTGAAAACGGGTCTTGCTTTAGGGGGAAGTGGCCAACGGAACTTTTGTAGGTCGACAGGCTTTCGCTCTCTGGCATGCGTACCATCGAAAGAGTCCTAAACGTTCGGATGAGGCGGGCCCAAAGTTGTTTGGTGAAATCTGAGGTGGTACACGCTCAGTTTGGCATCTGGTCCGCTCCGTTCCGTTGTGCGACTACGGGGCTTAAGGACTCAATCCCGAATTGCTGTGGCGGTGCGCTTGGTACCGTTTGGTAGTTTTTGCCATGTACCTTCTCGCTTATTGAGCTCCGGGTCATGCGATTTCCTCCTCCCTACATTGAACATACGACCATTGGCACCCCTTGGAGGAGCACTGCCGCGGCATACTACATTGTCTCCGGCCCCAGCGTGCTAGTGTCTTGCTAGACCGTAGGCTTTGTGCTATTCTGCATTCAGGGACGACGCCTCCTCTCACATTGTTTGATACTCACCGACGCCTAGCGTACCTTTTGTCATGGTACTCGATCCTGTCGGTGTTATCGTGATATGTGACGTCTAGTATTGACTTCATGTGCCCTGGTATTTTGTTGATCGGCCTAACTGGGAAGCACACCAGATTGAAGTGTCGACCTGGCAGCGGATGGAGCCGATTGCGGACGGATTATGTAACAGTGGCACCTCTTTCTAGCGGCTGAATAATCTGGCTCACTGGGTGATAAGGTGTTCAATAAGGGTCCTACTGATTACCCATCTTGGCCTAGAGTTGCAACGATGGCGATGTCCGACACATTCGTATCGTTAAACAGGGCTGTGTTGCGCCCAACTGTGGTATAGTTGCATTTTGAGGATCGTACTTCATGAAGTTCGTGTTTCGAATGCACGTTTGACGTGCTGGGGCAACGGAAAAGCCTAATCATGAACCGGGGTTGTATACGGTCAGAAAGACGAGGGACTCAGCGGCAGTTACTTGCAAAGAGATCAAAAACTCGTCTTTTTGTTTCTGGACTATCTGTTGGGGGCATACCAGAGATTTAACTCTTTTGAGGTCGGGTTTGATGACTCCCTGGGTTATCTCGTAACCAAGAAGAGTTGTCGAAGATGCATGAAAGATACTCTTACTCTCGTTTAAAGTAAGATCAAAGCGGTTGACCTTATCTCAAAATGCGTCACATGCTCGTCATGTTCCGCTGTGTTCACATACGGTATTGTTATCAGCATAAGCCTACATATCTGCCGGCTGGTTTCCTGAGTGATGTGATCGACAGTTCACTGGAAATGCGCCACTACAAAGGTAATTCTCCGAAATTGATACAGCTGACCACATGCCTCAAAAGCGTCGAATTATTACCGTTCATCACCTATCGGCACTTGAAGATAGTCGGCAGGTCGGACGTACTAAGGGTATCCTACTGCGCTATTTTACTGACCGTAGTAGCAATTCTCGGAATCTGGTAAGCGTCAAGATAGGCGAAATAATTGACTTTTTGGCTGTAGTCAACAACCTTCCACTCCTTATAATTCGAATTGGTTGTTGCAAACCCCGTGCCACTTCACGAGGATGTAGAAGACTCGCCAATTATCTTGGGAAACCAGCCTTCGTAAAGCACCACTCTTCTTGCAGTGCCAGGAACGCTCTCCTCGGCTCTTGAAAATACGGGCGATGCTGTATAATTTTCATAACAGGCCGCGCCCATATCAGCTCCAGGTGAACAGCCTCTGGCATATTTTACCTCCAGTGGTCGAGTGGACTAAGCATCTGTCACCGAGTCGCTGGTTCGAGTCTCGAGTCTCCCAGGCACCTTGGTGGTAGACGGCAACCCGCTGTCTTCCGGCTTGTGACTACACTTGACCTAGTGTGACCTTATATGGTTCCATGCCACTCCAAGTCTCGGGGTGAAGGTTGCCGGCTCCCTCCCTTTTCTCCATGTAACGGGCCCTAGTGGCTGTGGCATATATCCGTTCCATCGCACTCACGATTCAAACAAGTTATAGAAAATTGTCCGCAAAAGGTGTGTACAAGGCAACGAAACCGGATTTCGTCTCTATCCAGGTTGTGTTGCTCAGGTTTCCAATTCGCCACAAGATTTAGGACATAGGCACATTTCTAGGACCTACAGTTTCTATCTCCCTTGATTTAGGAGCGGCTTTCGACTCAGTCGATTGTGGAGTTCTTTGACACCGCCTGTCACTAGAGGATGTGCCGGAGAAGGTCACTTCAGTGATCGAATTTCGTTATGCGAGCAGCCTAAACCGAGTTTGTGCTTACGTCGATCTTTCATCGAAGTTCACTGTAAGAAGCCACGTTCGCCAGAGTTGCTTCTTTTCACCTTTTCAGCCTTTCCAGTGATATGATATCTGAAACCGCCCTATCCTCTTGTGAGAACATTGGCATTGGTATTTGTTCAAACAGAAGCCTGCTTGATTTAGAATATACGGACGACGTCGAGCTATTGAAAAATATACCTAAGTATGTTGCAAGTTTTTGTCGATCATCTGAGTGGTAGTGTAAGTATATTTATTATGCGTTTTATAGCTCCGAAGTGTAAAATGCTGTTGCCGGACTGCATTGGCTCAAAGCCGAACTTTGTTCTTACACGGGAACGACTGGGTGAGGTGGGTAGACCTAATTACCTGGATAGCTGTAACTCATCTGGTGGTCGTATATCGGGAGAAGTTTCGTCACGCGTACAGAAGGGTCGATTGGCATTCACTAATTTGAATCATCTATGGCTTCGGCGTGACATTCGGTTATCGATGAAAGTTCGAGTATAGGCATCACCAGTGAAGTTACCATTGCTCCAGGATTCCGATCACACCTGACGGGAGTGTTGGGGAGAAGGGCAAACAACGAATTGGAAAGTCAGCAGCTTTTTGCGAATCTATGGCACTAGTGGCCTCACCATTACATCCGGCTCTCCCTCAAGGGAAGAGTGTACGATGCCACATTTCTTTGCGATTGCGCTGAGGATTCTCGGCAACTTTCCGTATTCCATCACCGATGTCTCCGAAACATTACTCAGGTCCAGTGGGAACATCGGGTTAGGAATGACGAGGTGCGTTGTCGTGTGTTGGGTGCAAGCAGTCATCCTCTAACCTAGGTAATCGCTCTGCATTCCCTTGAGTGGCCTGTACACATACCACGTATGCCTGCCCATCCTCCATCTTTTCGTGCTCTTTTTGCTGAGCATGGCTGGATAAAAAGGACCTGTAATTTAGACTATGACTTGGTTAAGAGGTATGGTAAAGTTATCTTCGGTTTTGATATCGGTTTATGCTCTTTGCCTTCGTGGATGGGGTTCAGAAAATGAGAACTGTTAGTGGTTGGAGAGATATGGGCCAGAATAGAGGCGATTAGCGCGATTGCTATGTGGTCTGTTTGCTGAAGTAATGCCTCATAAAAAACAGTTCGGAAGACAGAATAAAAAAACAATGCGTGCGGTGAAAATACCGGAACCAAAACTATCTTACTGTTTATCATTTTTCCCTAGTGCATCCATTTAATGTCCACAGAGTTGTGCAGTATATCAATGCAAATATATGCCAGGTTAGAGAGTGATGCTTTTTCTCGTAGCTCATTTTCAACAGGATGGTGTTTTCGTGAAATAATTCACCATGTGATATCATCGCTCCAATGATGATAAAGAAACCATGGAAGCACTGTTAAGCTGTTTCATCCTTGTTAGGAATCATCAGCAGTGCATATCCACCGAGCCCGAACTGGGACGCGAACCCGAAGAAGGACGAACGATTCTGAGTCGAACGCCTTAGCCATTAAGCTACCGGGCAGGCTCTGAACAGTTTGTTGAACTTCACCACATGATGTTGCACCTATCCGTCACTGATTTGCACGGTTACTGTCCGCTAGCTCACAGCGATCGACCCCTACTCCTACTGATAGATTACTTCTCTGCAGGTAGCCTAAGTACGACGAAGGCTTTCGATATGACCTACAAAGCTTGATTAATTGGCACATTTCACCAGTAGGAGATTGAATGTTTCGTCTATTGTTGACACGTTGTGGGCTGAATCAATGTCCGTTTCTACCGGCTTGTGCTGATTGGTCCTTCAATCGGATCGATAAGTGTACTTGGTTCAGATCGACGTGTCTGTTCATCGATCTTTCCGAGGAGTGTCAAGCTTAGAGAAACCCCCTTGAATGCTTTGTTCTACCCTGGACGACGACCCTCACGTTTTTGAAGTTGAATTTGTGATCTTCCCGGTCTTCGTGGACTTAAATTAAGGACAGCGGATCGTACCTTTGTGTTGTCAGTTGGTGCCCAGAGGCCCGTGTCCGAGTTTCTTTCCGGTTTGTTCCATGTACTATTTGTTCTTCGCAGTTTTTGCAGTCGATTTGATAAACAACGTTAGTTCGATCCTTGCCAGCTGTCGGTTCTTTGTTCTTCGATGGGATCTTTTGTGGGGCTCGTGTTGGCTTGTGCTCTACTTCTATTCCATGGAGCTTGAGTAACCTTGTTGTCATTCCAAAGATGTTTGATGTATGGCGGTTCGGTTCGTGTTTTGATCTGTTCGGCGATCGTCTTTCGGTACTGGTTTTTGTTGGTGCTTCGTCTGATGAAGCTTCGCGTGTAACCGTTACGCAGAAACATTCGAAACGTTTTTCTTGTTTCCTTCGCTCCAGTGAGATTGTGGTCTTTTGAAAAGTGTCTTGATGCAGCTTGTCCTGCGGCAGCTTGGGTGGTTGCTTTGAAATCATAGGATTTTATCCCTGTGTTTTTGCGGCATTCGGATGTTTCTAATATGTCTGTATTCGTGCGTGTGACGAGCACGTCCACAAACGGTAGATTGTTGTCATGTTCTGTCTCCAAGGTGAATTTGATTTCCAAGAAACTCCACTGGTGACAGTGAAAGTTTGTTATATTTCAGATTTTTCAATGAATACGAACGTGTGGCTAACATAGCGCAGCCGCAGTTTTGGTTTGATGTCCGGCAGGATGGTCTTCTCCATTTTATGCATCACTGCCTCTGCACTGAAGCCAGATATTGGTGAGCCCACTTGGGTTCTCTTTACTTGCTCGTAAAACGTACCTTCGAACTTGAAGTATGTTCGCAGGCACGATTCTACTAATTCTCACACACTGTTCGGCCTCAATTATTCGTTCCATTGGTGTTTTCCTAACAGTTTTTGCAGTGTCTGCCTTGCCAAATTTAAGGGTATTAATATAAAAAGGGACCAAATGTCAAAGGAGATCATGATTTCATCCTCTTCAGTGTTTGTCCCGTGAAGATTTTCGATGAATTGTAAGGCATTGCTGATTGAATGTTCATGTTTTGTGATGATAGGTTTGAGTCATTTCTATGGGCTTTTGACCACGTTGTATGTTGGCGTTTCCGGTGGTACGACCATTGGTCCCAGGGATATTCCTTCTTTGTGGATTTTGGTAGTCCATAGAACTGTGCGATGTTTGAGTCACTGGCCTTCATTTTCCAGCGCTCTTCTTTGCTTATCGGATAAAGTTGTTGAAATCGTATTGGTGTTGCGTTAGTTTTCGTAGCAAGCTTTTGAGTTAGATCGTTGATTTCTCGATAAATTGGCGTATCTGGTAGCAATGATTTTGCTTTTTCTATACATTCTGTTTTGTCCATAATGACTGTGACCCCTCCCTCGTCTGCCGGGAGGATAATTATGTCCGTTTCTTCTTCCACTTCTCGAGTGTTCTCATTTGCACAATTAGTTCTTCTCACTGGGGTCTTTAACACTAAGGTTTGGTTCTTTGAGTAGTAGTTCTTTTCTTTCCTTGGTGCCACATTTTTGATCCATGCGTCGCACCATGTGATTTCCTTAGTGGATGTCAATCTTTTTAGCCAGTTAAACCCTCCTTTTCGTCTTCCTTTTTGCTGTACAACGATCTATAACGGCCTCAGTTTGTCCTATTCTCGGTTCACCTCTTACGGATTTGCATTTCCCCTTCTCTTCTTCGATAGCCTCCGCGTACTTCTGTAGCTTTTTGTGTGCATCCGAAATCATCATATGCACCATGTGTCTATCGAGTTGCCTCGTAATTTCCCACGCCTCTGGATGATTCATGGGTGAACGGTGGTTGACGCTAGTATGTAGGACGTTGGCTTACAGAAATTCATGCAGAAAAATAGCTGTTCGTGAGTGGAAACCTGTCGACATGTGAAAGGTTCCCGCTTGACAAGCAGCTGTGAGCGTTGGGCGCCCGAAATTTTATAGCAGGCTGGAGAAAAGTGCGGAATTCAGTCGTTAAGCAAATGTGTCCTACTTCCGCGACAGCCGTCGCCCCAACTCTTTTTCCAAGTTAGCCATCTTTCGGTCGCCGTTGGTTTCTAATAATTCTTCGCGGGTTATTCTCGGGCATTTTTCAAATTCAGATTTTGGTGTCGTCATCCTTCAGCGTTAAACAGAAAGGCAAGCCTCACTGACCGCTGCCTTTTGCCCAAGGTAACATTCTTCTATAAAAAGCATGAATATCCAAGGGGAACAGTATGTGGGAAAAGATTAGGGGCTGCTGCAACCAACACACGGAACAGTCTAACTTTACAAACGCGCATTTTTCAATCATTCTCATTCGACAAAAAATGACAACACAATTGTCACTGTTCGCGATTCACTGCCATATCCCTCGATGTCTCCGGCCAGCTAGGTTACGGGTCTTTGGGACCCCAACCAACAAGACGTGAGATACCTACTTTACCTAATTTCGCCGTAATTTTTCTTATTCTACGTTCCCACTTCATCTGTTGACCTCCAGGTGATTTCTTTCATTC
>LUCM01009991.1:14743-25881 GCA_008360955.1 Fasciolopsis buskii
ATGACGAGGGGAATTTACTTCCCCTTCCATAAGTCGGTGGCATTTGTTTAACTTAAACGTAAGATCCTATCTCACCCACCACTGGTAAAATTTATCCAGATCCTTCTGGACAGCCCCATTGTTTGCTGTCCCTGATAGCTTGACGTCCTCAGCAAACACGAAACATAGGTTTTCCAACACACTGGCTATGTCGCTGACATACATAAGAAAGAGCAGTGGTCCTTAGACAGACCTCTGAGGCACCCCGCTCTATAGCAATCCACTGTTCGATAGGCACCCTCGACTCTTACCCTGAACGATCTAACCATTAGACGTTGTTCTATTCACCTTAGCGTCCACTCCGAAAGCCTTAACTTTCCGGTCCAGAAGCCTGTGGTTCACGGACTCAAAGGCCACCTGGAAGTCCAGATAACGGGTTTCTGCTCGTTTGCCTATGTCAAGTCCACCCGTTACTTCGTCCAGGAAGTTCATGAGGTTGACCAGACAGAACCGTTTTTGCCAAAATCCGTGCTGCTCTATCATCATTAAATTGTTGACCTCTAGGTGACTGACCATCCAGTTGCGAATGGCTCTTTCAAGAGCTTTCAGCATGACGGATGTCAGGCTCACCGGTCTATAGCTACCCAAGTTGTCTCTGTCCCCGTCTTTTGTGCACCAGCATGACTGTCGATGTCAACGAACCCGCGGGGAACCGCTCTTTGCCCAGAGGTGCATTAAAGAGCTGGGTGAAAGTTTTCAGCACGACCTCCGCCGGTGGATCCCATGGGGAATTGCGGCTTTCGAGGATTCCATTATTTTAGGGCTATCCTATTCTGCTTCTTCCATGATCGCTCCGTCCGGAATCTCCAATGAAAGAGTGACAGGACTTAGTTGTTGTCCCCGTGTCTCTTGATCCCACCTGTATACTGCCTTGAAAATTTCCAACAGACGGCCAGCATTCTCTTGACTCTCAGTTAATCACCAACGGCCAAAGAAATTTTTCAAGTTGGGCAAACCCAGCTTAGCTTACCATATTGAAAACGCAGCTCGTAAATGTCCCTTCTCCCGCCCCCTCCTACACAGTAGAACCATATACCAAACTTGTCACACTGAATCCTTTTTTTCAACCTCCTCTTGGGGCACTTAGATCCTCTAAATTTCGCCTTCTATCCAGGTCTTTTCACTGAACTTTCAGCCTGCATTTACTTCCCAGTCGGCATGTCCATAGATGACGGCAGCCCTGAATCCAATAAAATTGGGGACAAAGATACCCACTCCTAACTGGAATCGAGAAGAGTGACGGTTTGGGAGCAAAACATGTTCAGTCACTACTTCGGATTACTTACTTGCATTACCAGGTTCTCTAATCTCGATTTTGTTGGTGTGAGCTAGCAGGTTATTTTGCGAGGCTCACAGTGTTCAGTTCAGTTCAGTCTGCTCAGAATAGAGGTGACCTCACCGGTCCGTCGAGCATCCATATCGGCGTGTTGGCTATTTTCCTTGGCTTTGTGCTCTCCGCGGAAATCGATCTTTTTGAGTTCCGGGGGCGGAGCTACTGGGGCGGCACAGTGCCCATACGTAGGCGCTTGATTGCACATAAGACGTAAACATACAAGACGAAAAAGGCGCGAGATCCCCGGAGTCCATGTCCTTAGATCATAGAGTGCTTTAATTCAGGATAGAACTAAAGCGCAGTCCGAGATTATCACTGCTAACCCCTTCATCCTGCGTATTTATTTTCAAATATAGTCTGTCAAAGAAGAAACAAGTATCCTATTAAGAAACATCTACTAAGAAACATGCAGTAAAGTTCTCTAAAATAAATCAAAATCTGAAATGGATGTACGAAACAAAGTACGCCAGTGGCGACAATTTATACAATTCTGATGAAGCCAGAATTTTTATTTATGTTGAACGTTGCGCAGCAGATATTTTAAATTTCCGTAAATTCATTCATGTGGGCTTTCGACGTACTTAGGATGATTGCAGGGAAGTGACCTATAAGTAGGGGTCAATTGCTGTGCGCTAGCGGACAGAAGCCGTGCAAGTCAGTGACCGATAGGTGCGACATCATGTGGTGAAGTTCAACGAACCGTTGAGAACCTGCCCAGTAGCGTAATAGCTAAGGCGTTCGACTTCAAATAGTTCATCCCGTGTTCGCATCCCAGTTCCGGCGTGGTCGATATGCACTGCTGATGATTTCTAGCAAGGGTGAAACAGCTGTGCAGTGCTTTCATTATTCCTTGCTTGCATTTAGTCAATATCAACGTCTTCAATTTTTTTACTTCCATTTTCTCTTTTGAATTTTTTTATTGTTTTGGATGTTGTTTTCCCGACATCTTTTCGTGGTATTCATAGCCTCTTTGTTTTGGCCTCTGGCCAATCCCGGTGAATTTTTAAAACTAAACCGAGGTAACACCCTGCATAGCCCTGAATAAGGCTGACATGTTGATTGGACTACTTTTGACTTTCTTGCATCAGGTTTTGTTCATTTTCCTCTTTACCTCATTTTCCAATTAAGTAACAGTGTACTTTATTTTTTAGGAAATAGGCCCCCTCCAAAAGATGCATGCCTGGTAAAAAAAATTTGACAGACAATCTTTACATCCAAATCCCACAACCTTATCCAGTTAGCCTACGCCAGCCAGGGTCACGCAAAAAGTATAGCAACACGACCACCCATTACTGTTCTGCTTTTGCGATGAGATTACTGTCACAGACGTCATCAGCAACTGGCAAACTGTTAATTGAGTTACATCTTTTGAAAAAGATAAAAAATTCGTCAAAAGAACGCCCCCACAAACGAGGACCCTTCTCCTATTAGGAGTAAATCTGCCGCCATACGCGCTCCCACCCTCCCATTCCTTTGGTTTGGAGCTCGATAGCAGTTTCTCAGCCATTGCCGCCGGTAACGCAGTCAGTACAACCCCCACAGAATCACCAAACAGACGAGACCACTCCTCAAACCTCGGACCAACCCATCTATGGAGCCCCCGACATACCTCGTTACTTTTCAGTAAACCTCTGTGATTTCGTTTATCATTCAAGCAGACCGTTTCAGAAGCCTCTTCTACATGGTTTACCAATCACTTACGCAGCTAGAGGGATAAGGCACGCTGATCTTCCGTACAAATCAGTTCGACCTCATTAGATATCATGGTCTGGCAACACGCCGCTCGTAGTTCGCGTGGTTGTGCCTAGATCTCACCTCGAACAAATCCCTTCGAAGCAAGACCCCATTAACGTCTTCGAGGGGGCTGCCTTTGAGCCATCTACACGCAGCAGATAGTATCCAAGCAAAGGCACCTCAATAAGGTGTGTGCATACTATGTACTCATCCTCCAGAAGCAGCGCCGCCACTCAGTGTACAAAGGCCAATTCTTATGTGAGAAGGATTTCAGCCCCTCGGAGGCAGGCACCATCACCCGTTATCTTTATGTCCTCCCTCCGGCCGCCAGCCCGATTCCTAACGGCAAATCCAGACACACACTAAAAGTCAGCACTCAATGACCCAAATCTTAACAGTCAGATGCTTGCCTCCCACTTCTCCGAAAATAAGGAATTGCAGAAAACCTATCATCAATAATTCCATGCAATCCACCTCTAATCCTGACACTTACTTCATCCCGCCGCCACGGATTACCAACATACCAACCACCTTAAAATCAACTGGGACCTACGGCCCCCATGCTGACCGTTGGAATGGACGTATAGTACAACCCTAGTTTTATCTTTTCGCTAAGCCACTCCATTCACTTGGCATCAGTTCTGCTACCCCTTTTGAGTTTTCACCCATCCATAGCTTACCAGTCTGTTATCAACTCTCAATACTTCTTAAGCCTTACAGCCTTATTCTTACAGGACAATACCATTCCCAAATTCTCCTTTCCCCTCCGTTAGGCCAATTACATCCTAAAAACCGTCGCTCGCCCGATATTGACCATTTTTTGGAGAATTTCTTCCCTAAACCACATCATCCCGGAGGGCGCAGAAACCGAGGGTGTAACAATCCACCCGTTGGTTGAAATGGCGGCATCGTTTATCGCCGAGGACTTTCTCGCCCCGACTGCACATTACTCCATAGAAGCTTATCTTTAGCCTCCTTGCCTTTGATCAGTACCACTGCATTCTCTGCCGAACTAAATTTCTAGAAAAAGCATGTACATCCATCTATTCGCTCGATGTTTAACCGAAAACAACAGGGTTACCGGTCTTTACTTAGCCCGAAACACTTGCATAAGATGTCCCTCCATCCGTTTATAAACATCAGGTCTTCAACAGGCTAATTCCGTCCTCTGAGGTCCCGTGCTTCTTTACTTAATCATGAGGTGATTTTATTAACCTAAACAAGGGATCGTCTCCCGCCGGTCAGCAATAACTGATGAGAGTTGCCAACCTCTTACTGACCACCTCTGTCACCGATGTGGCGCAGAATTCCTCGCTTACACAAAGCACTTGATTTCTGCATAAGTCAGGGATCAAATCCAAACTGCCTAACTCACGATGTTGCAGCGAAGGTAGCGAAACATTTATTTTGGGCATCTGCCCCCTCTCCCTGATGAAGGAGCCCAATAATATATGGATTCCATTACTGCTACCTTTCACTTCAAACCAGGGCACCCGTTGCCTACACAATTTGCAGCCGGTGACTTAGATCTTCGCACATAAGCCGTGCCTCACTTTCCTCTGCCAACACCCAGCAGAGCATCAACCCATGCATACGCCCCTGAAATTGGTCCTGACACCCTAGAGGACCTACGCGATCCGCAGTTTTCCCCCGGTATAGCTGAATATATCGCTCGCACACCAGAAAACTTCGAGGGGATTGAAAACAAGATCGTGACATTTACCATAACACTGCCTGCAACAACAGGCGCCATTACAAAACATCCACTCAGTTATTTGCCTTGCTCCAAAGGGACTCCAAATGCAACTAGAATTCGGACTCTTGACTTGGAAAAAACAGCCATAAAAGGAATGACCAAATGGCAGTGGGACCTGTATATGTTCATGAAACGATTTACTGTGTGATATGATCGTTCAACTCACGATTAAAGATTTATGAAAGAAAATATGGAACCACAGTACAGCTGTTTCATCCTTGCTAGGAATAATCAGCAGTGCATATCGACCGCGCCGGAACTGGGATGCAAACCCGGGACGAACGATCTGGAGTCAAACGCCCTAGCCATTACGCTACCCTGCAGGCACTCAACGGTTTGTTGTACTTCACCACATGATGTCGCACATGTCAAATGTTCGGACACAAAATCGCTCGTCTCGTGTTCCCGTTGAAGTTATTGCACGGTGCCTATGCACTGGGGTTGACTGCTAACGCGAGTGAATTAGATGTGCAATGCTTCCATATTTTCATTATGACCAGCTGGGTGATGTTGCGCGTGCTCTGTAAGAACGTCTGTCCGACGGATTTTTGGGCATCTTCCGTTGGTTCCCAGCATTCATTTTTTATTACTTGAATATGTACCAGCGGCTTGGAGGTCAAAATCAAATGTTTTAGCCTTTCCCAAACTTTCAGGTTTCAGCTGTGCTTCCATTATTTGTTGAACACGTTGGTCCTGCGGCCCTTGAGATTGATCCCCAACCGACAGTTCGTTCACAGATTTGGTTGTTGAACTTCCCCCAGTGTGACTTATTATGGAATATTGTGCAGAATCCATTTCAGTTTTGACATTTTGGTGAACAACTTCCCATTCATCTGCTACTATTAGCGGTGTAATTCAGTATACGCGCCCGTGCACTGTGGCCGCATGCTTGGTACCAAGTTATTCTTTTGCATATAGACCTGCTGTTTTATAGCGCGGCGTTTCTTCTGGGGCCCTTGCATGGCTGCGTAAGCCGCATTCTGGCGTGCATATTTTTGTTTGGTTGTTCACTCGTCCATTGTGCAAGCGCGAATTAGGTTGGCTGTGGAACTCGATGTGGGTACCACCAGCGTCGTTGTGTTCTGGAGCGAAAAAATTGGGTCAGGGCCTGCATTGTGCTGGTTCAAGCTGGAAACTTAGGCTGAAAGTAACTTAGAGTTATTAGGCAGACGTGGCGGACGTCGGCCCAACAGAGAACTCCCCGCAGACCCCTCTGTACTGGTGAAATTTTCCGAACGACCAGAGGAGAGGACTAGCACTAGAAGATTCAGAGAGGATCGCTGAAACTCGTGGCGCTGGGCCCCATCAACCTGTTACGGGCCAAGCTGCCAGAGGCAGGCAGTCCAACAATGCTGATTGTTTATGTCCTAACAGACCCGGTGATTGCACCGTGACCGAAAAACTGATGTAAGCCCTCACCAATGCCATAAAATTATTCTTCGTGAAATGGTTAACCAAACCAAAAGATAGCGAGAGATGGATCAGCCCGGCACGCCCACGGAATGCGCATTTAGGCTCCTTGTTGCCATCGATGACCAGTGCTTGCATTTCTTCAATTTTGCGCCTCTGACTCACGAGATATTTCAGTAAACAGGCACGGTGCTACATAATGGAACCGGCATGCGATCATTAATAGAATGGCTACACGTAGAAACTGGTAGTCGGCGACATAAATCGTTGAAGACTGGAGGACTGCACAAGGTACGCAGAAATTTGGGCTGCCCGAAGATAAAGTGGGTTTCTACTAACGGACACTAGAGGGACTTCCATAGATGTTATTTCATGAATTGCACTTGACACAAGTATCAAATTTCCAGGGACTTGAGAACATGCAGAAATTGCCATCGCAGCTTCAATCGTTTCTTCTCAGCAAGCAGTCCGTTCAATGTGTTTAAATTTCGTCAGTATCAATATTTCTTATGGCTGCCGTTTTCTAAGGTTGGCACACCCTCACACGTAATTATTCCTGCTATACATCAATTTGCTTCCGCTTCTACTATTGCCTGCAATATGAACCTCGGCTGGAATACCTCTATCTAACACTTATTATTGTTCGCCATACAAGTGCTATCGCACCTGCGGGACCATCATTCAGATTCTAGCTCTCCTTACGCATTTTCCTGCATACCAGAATTCCAGATTGACCCAATAACCGCGCATAATACTCCAGGTAGGGCGGAAAATCTACTTTTCAGATCTTGTTTAAATAGAACGATGATGGTAATTGGCATAATTCGCCAAGGAATACTTGCGGTTTCCATTACAAATCTGCTCGGAACTAGAGGTCGCCTAATATTCTCCTGAAAACAAACACACTATCAGCAGACAGACCTTCTGACTACACAGCTTGAGCTGACTGCAGCTAACATGCTAGTCACATTTGCAGTGAATATCTGCAAAATTATCCAAATGATAATCTCGCCGTTCAGCTCTCTTCCCAATCCAAGATAACCTACCCGATTCTCCCTCATGGTTACTCATATTCCCACGACTGACAAATTGAGCCTTTATTGAGGGGAGCAAAAAGATCCGTTTTCATTTTTTTAAACGCTGGATATGTTATTTAACGAATCAAATAATACTCTTCAATTTCCTGTTCCTCTTTAGCGACTATTTCTCTCTCTGGCCATTAAACAAGAGTTTACCACTTTCTGCTTCACTTTTCTGCTCCCATCCACACTTCCAAAGAACTCTTTCTCATATTGTGGCTGCAGAATCCGCCGTAAAATACAAGATCACGCAAACAAGCGAATTTCTCGCAGTCTTCGGGAAATGTTCCATTACGACAACCTTGCTTCTTTTTTGGGGTACTGGGAATTTCTTCCATAGATTCCTTAGAAGCTCCAGTGCAATGTCCCACCGATCTGTTATTGCCGGGGCCATCAGGTACCAAAAGTTGCTTCCCTCTGTTCACATGGGCTATTGCCATGGTACTGATATGCAGACTGTCAATGGCCTCCTCATCTGCAAAATCAACCAACACGGGCCTTGGTTCCCATCCTTCAAAGGGAGGGTGACTTGTAGGTGCCCGTAATGGGCGCACTGTTTGCTCCCGTAGGAAGTGAAATTCCTTCATACGGATAATATTCGCTACTTGCTCACCGTGCAGTCTTCCCCTGGCCCTCGATTTTCGAATGAACGGCTCCTCTTTCTGTAGAATAAACAAATAAAACCCCGGGGAGTAGTTCATTGAACGGACCCAAAGTCGAATCCGCGTGAACGGTTTCATCAAGGAAAGGGATTCTAGGTCAACCCCCTCTCATGGTGTGTTCGTTAACTTCTTTGATTTGGTTCTCTGACCGGCTGGTCCCTTCGCTTTATTTCTCCTTTTTATCCACACTCCAAACGCTGGTAACCTAAGAGGGGCCAGGGAAGTTTTCACCGGATAATCGTACTTAGGTCCATTTGCCACCCCCAAACACTCATTTCCATAATGACGATGACCGTGTTTAGATCTAATCCAATCAGACCAGATCGGTTTCCAGCCAGCTGGACTTCAGCCGGAAGTACCAACCAGTTTTCGCATTTGAGGCTCCACATTTTACTGCGTGAAGCAATTAGGATAAAAGAATTTATTCTTTGAATTGGTCATCGCAGATTACACTGGTTTAAACCAGATAACTGGTCATGCAGTGGGGTATGTTGTAATGTTTTATACGCGCTTCTACTGTGGCCTGAGTCTTGAGACAAGACTTCTTAAGCAGACTCCCAGCACAAATATGACCTCGAATATTTCCTGGCACGTTATGTTGTTGTCATCTTGGAAAGTAGAAGAGACTCCCGTTGGAGGGCTGTTTGGCTACGCTGTAGCTCGGTGCAGGTTAGAAAAGCTTACTTCTGGCCTTACTGTGATCCTGAACTGCTTTCCAGTTGAATGCAGGTTGGTTGAAAGGAACCCTGGCTTTGGTCAGGCGAGCTCGATTCCTCGGACGTGGTCGGCATCACCTCGCAAATGCACCAACTAAGGCCTATTTATTTTGGGAAGTACCGACTCGACAACAATACGTGCGGAATCTCAATCCCTAACAGCCTGTGTGGGATGCACATTCGCCAGAATTATAAGTGGCATTCAACTGAAAATCTTCAGGAGGACTCGATACCGTTTATTTTATTGCCCATCAGCTATTTATTTTTTAACCTTTTGAGGGCTTAGCATCCTTGTTCTTTCTGGAACCTGCCCTATAGAGGAAAGAGGCTTTGGTGGCCCTGCTTCTCCTTCCTTGGCCCGACCTCCAGGTCAGCAACCCTTCGACCAGGGTAGCACTCGGATGACGGGAATGTCATTCGGCATCTATCCAACAAGTAGAATTTTCCTCTTGCCTTTCTCTGTCCACCTATCATCCCCTTTAGTGGTTTCTTTATCTATCATTATGAGAGCGCGTACAGGGTCTTAGGGTGCCTATCTAAGCAGCATAAGCAGCTCGACTTGCATATTACGTCACGTTATAAGTAGAAACGGCTCCCAGTTTCTTCTCGAAAACTAAGTTTCTAGCCTTAACCGCTGTCCTTTGTAAAATATTGCTCCTGCTGACTGCCTAAAAACCAAAGAACTTCGCTTTTATTACGTAAATAAGCCTATCTTTTCCCATTTTGACCTAGACTCCAGATCTTATCGGCGGTAATCAACTGAAACATCTCGATTTCCCCAAATTTGCCAAGTCATTTATGATTCGATTAGTTTTGACCTTACCCCCGCCTAGCCGTCCATACTTCAAGTTGGAAACTTTGAGGCTGGCATCCATTCTAAATAGATCCGGGACTAAGTTCAAAGGAAATCCTCGTGAACAGCCTTTTTACCAGAACTGCATTGTTCCTTACTGGGGAATGACCACATACCTTGGCATCATATTCTAGACATGGCTTCAAATAGGTTCTGTAGATGGGCAGCAACACCCGACGCATCCTCGAGGCTACCGTTTTCTGGGGCTCGAATGGGACCAGGATATATTTCTTGGCCGTTTCCAGACAGTGCATTCCTTGCTCGACGTCTGTATACTTGAGGACTCCGAGGTCTGTGACTATGCTGATACTCACCATGGCTACTGGCTTGCTAAAATCATATAGAACTGCGGAATTTTCCCTTCGGTATTCATCTGTCTGCTGCCTGCACCTATCGGTGTCCAGGGACATCCTCCAGTCTACACACCATAAAGGCGCGAAATCTGCATTCTCTGGTACTCTTAATATATCGGAATTTCTTCTCAGCCGCACGTCATTAGAAAGCAGCAGTCGAGCACCTTCCAGTTCGTTGTTCAGATTGCTGATATAGACTGGAATAAAGGGTGGACTCAGCACTGAAATTTGTGGCACACCAGTGAGTACATCTTCCGTCGTCAAATTTATCCTTCTAACTCCACACAGAACCTTTTGCTGAAAAGACACTCGGCAGTCCACTAGAACAGACTGTGCTATCCTGCTCTTCCTAGGTTGCATTACTATTAACCTACAATTAACTGATTTGAAAGAATTCCGGAGATTGATGTAGCCCACCTCCGCTCCTTCAAACTCATCCAGTCTCCTGGTTACCTAGTCTGGATGACGGGTCATGTAGTGGCACCCGATTTTCTAGCAGGGAATCCAAGAAATTAGTGCCTGAAAGATGTCTGAGAGTATGACATCTTAGGGCACTCCGTAGCACTTACAATGCTGCGGGCGTAAGACACACTGGTCTACAATTTTCTATCTCTGTGTTGGTGGCTTCATGTCGATGAGTACAACCCGCGAAATCTTTCAGAACATGGAAAGGTAACATACATCAATCATTAGTTGAACAGTTTTGTAAGGGCGCTGCTATGTTTCCGGCTAGACATTTGAGAAAGCTCGGGCAATGTCCTTCTGGCCCTGCTATCTTAGCCACCCTCAAAGCTGCGGGCTCAATTATCACACCAACCATCACGGATTGTGCAGCAGCGATTAACTTCTGGTTCGTATACGGGGTCCTTTGGCAGATATCCACGGCGGTCATCTAATCAGAGCAACGCAGCAATTCCCTGGGCCTTTCTTCACTAGTTCTGGCGTTTCTACCGGACCTATCCTCCGAATTACCTGCAGCCAGGCGAAGCGTGAATTTGGTCTGGACGTTGTGCGCTTGAGTTTTGAGTCTCTCATTCACTCGCAGGACAACCTTTCCTGTTACCTTTTCCTGAAGCCGAGCTGTGCTTCCTAAGCCATAGTGAGCCCTCAGTTACTCCAGAAGCCCCAGGCATTATCTACCTCGACGGCATCCTATCCATGTTCGAGCTTTTCTTCTCTGAGTTCTCCTCTAGTAAGTACAAT
>LUCM01009994.1:0-44699 GCA_008360955.1 Fasciolopsis buskii
TGTCGACGCATCTTATTCACCTCCTTCCAGTTAGACAGCCGGTATTTTCTTTCCATTGGGCCCAGCCACCCAAGCGAGATCCCGTATTTTTGTGAACTCTACATATATGAAAGTCAGTCCCTCCTCCCCAGTGGGTTACGTGACCCTCAGACCGTTCTGGTGTTTTGTGATTTAGACCATTTGGTCAAGGGCGTAGAGTTGGATCCCTTTGGTTAATCTTTTACTTCGGTAGTACCAAACCCGCAGAGGACTCATGGATCCCGATGGATGATCGGTGCTGTGGAGGGGAGGATTAAGGTAAAAAGCATGTGTCGGACTCTGCGCATTTTTTTTCCTTGTTATGATTCTTCGCCACGATTCCGATGCCATACTATCTGCATTGGCATAGCTGCTACGTATAGATATATATATATATATATATATATATATAGAAGCAGGAAGTAGTACCTGGATACGTAAACAAAATTTGCCCGGGAGCACACGACCGGTTTCGCGGTTATTGTCGCTCGTCAGGTATGCGTACCCGATGCTCTGTTGTCCAAACATCCACATACTTGTATACATATATATATATATAAGTATATAAATATATATATATATGTATATACGTCTGACGACTGAACTGCACATAGATATGCGTGGGCTGCCATTAACTGGTGCCACCACTTCTTTCGTTTGACATTGATAAGTTAGCGTATGTTTTCAGTCCATACCCTAACCATTGGCTACATCGGAAGTTCTGCGATTATTATAATATTATGAAGTGGGACGTCATTCTCCAAATTTCAACACTTCTCGAAAGCTGCTTCCCTTTTTCTTACTTGAAGAAAGAATCCCTAGGTCCACCTTCTACTTCGACCCGGCCAGACGAGTAGCATAGCGATGACAGGGGGAATGTAAATTACTCTGAAAAATCAATGAATAAATGGAGAAACAGCTGATGCTGTAGTAAACCTCACAGTGTTCTGGCTTCTCCCGTTGATTTTGCTCTTATTATGGTTTTAGTAGCACGTAACTAGTTCCCAGACTTCCCATATGAGAGGACGCCCTTGAATAAGTCGCAATACATCGCGGTAAAGTCGGCCCTTATTACACTATTTTAGGCCGAAAGAAAGGTCGAACGTGGCTCAGTGTCCCAAGTAAATCTAATCTGCGCTAAGCGTTGCCTGCAACAGAAGGATCGATTCTGTATGGAAGTGTGTCAACTCCATTGCAAACCGGATATTAAATAAACAAGCATGTAGAAGAAATTTGCTGGTGAGCTTTCCTTCGAGTCCCGGGAACATCGCAAACCGAAAGCCCTGGCCAAGCACGTTTCCATTGTTGGCCTAATTTATTCCCGACTATGACATGAATTTGCTTATCTAAGCGAAATAGGAAAATAAAATATATCCCGGTTACACAGTCCAGTTAAAAGTGACAACAGACTACAGGTAAGTTAGCCAATAAGCTCCTTAAGTCAGTCGAGGAATGCAACTCCCAGGTGGTTATTGTCGGTAGGTATCGAGAGCAAACCGTTAGCATTTGAACTGTGGACGACTTTTGATAAAAACATTAAAAACCCTTGGTCTAGGAACGGGCATGAAACAAGCGGAATACGCCAGAAAGACAAGATCATGACCACGTACAGTCTAGCCATTCGTATTATTGAATCAAATTCTAACTCGTTATTCGCCCCTACGATGCCATCATCTCCCCTGTCTCCCGATTGTTCCTTCTGTGGCTCTGGTTCTCAGCTTCATGCTAAATACCCCCTCGAGTGGTATGACTGCGTCTTAAAGGCCAACGTGAGCCAGCACTGTATGAACGTCGGACGGCTTTCGTCGTTTCTCCAAAGGCACCGCCTCCAGTGGTTCAGTCACGTTCTCCGCCGGGTGGAGACGGGATTGGCAAAAAAGAGCCTATCATCGCCACCATATCCAGATTGGAAATGTCGCCTTGGTGGCTAACTGAAGGTGCGGGTTAGCACTATTAAAACGGATGCAGACCACTCAGGTTTTCAGTCGATTTTCGGAGTACGCCATTGGCGGAACAACCGGATTATGTAGTGTGTAGACCACGCTGCAGATCTCAACGCATGGACGGCTGGAATCAGAGACATCCAAGAAGCAGACTTGTCGCTTGGCATGAATTAGTTGCACAGAAGCATAGTATGCTTTGTACTTTTCGGTTGCTCGATACAGAGTAGGCCTTTTTATCCAGGGATGCAGTTTGTACGTTTAATCTGTGCTGTTTTTTGGCTAACTCGAATGACCGAAATAATGGCAGATAACATCCAACGATGTAGGCAATTATAAATAAACACGCTTGCGACAATCGCCATGACTAGAAGGGACATTCGCTGCGTAATCCCTTAAACATGTTACAGGTGAGAAAAGGTCAAAGTATTCTATTTTCGGCTAGCAAGGAAGAAAACCAACGGGTCGTAGACAGCAATTTTCATGGTCAAACCTAAATATGATCCGCATTATCACTACATTTAACGTTCAACACTTATGTGAACTCCTTCAGGTGTAAAAAGGAAGAACAAAGTGTTTAGTTGGGTCCGATGCGTTGGCTGGTAGAGCGAGCGAGTGATCCAATTTCGTCTTGTTTATCTGCCACTTTAAATACCACTGACGAACACGAGGGTTTTTTCGATCCGGAACTCTCAGCAAGTCGTTTCAACACATCTACTGCATCCATGCTTAAATTCAACCACAAGAAAGCACAGGAAGAAGCAATAGTTGAGACGGAAGTCTATTTCAAAACAGCGAAATATCATCGCCAAAAAGAGCAAAATTCAAATTATAAATGCAAAAACATCACAGCAAATGTGTAGGAGCGCAAAAAACGACTGAAAAGAATCATAACATAACGGCGCTTTAAGATAAACATGGCTGGCGCGGTCATCTTAGATTTCAAAGTGTTGGGTACTACATGGGAAAAAGAGAAACGGATTCGACTTGAATGACTGACGCACCTACATAAAGTGCTTTCAGCTCTGACAAATATGGCATGCGATCCTTAAACTCTTGCAGCGACCTCTGAGAGATATGAGGACAAAAAGACACATCCAATACCTGGAAGTAAGGAATACTTGCAGACAGATTTCTTAAGGACAAATCAGTCAGTTGCTCGCAGCCTGAAAGATTAAGTTTTCTCAATGTGCGATTTAGTTTGACAAACGCAATATTCAAGGAGGAATCGTCCACTGCTGAACGGGAAATATCTAAAGATTGAAGGAAAGGCGCTGACCTACATAAAGATACGAGGTCATCCGGACAAAAACGACCCAAACGTCCGAGATGGAGGTGAACAAGGTTTTCGAACAGTGGAATGCACGAATAAGAAAGGGAACTAAACGAATGCCCCGTAATTTGATGGCAATCCGAAAAATTTAGTTCCTTCAATCGTGTACAAGAAGAAAGTCCAGTTGCATGGTCTGACGTCTGGCTAGCGCACATAATGCCGACATCTGAAAATCCTTTACACCAGTTAGAATTGAGTACTTCTAAGCTTACGGAGAAGCACATGAATATTGTTTCCAGAGACAGATCAGTTAACTTCATGCATGAGCTAATGTTCAGATATTTTAGTCGGTTTTTTAAGCATAAAGACATCACAGAAACATCATCATCAGAGAGGGTAAAGTGACCTGAAAGATCTAAGCTTGAAATGCAGTGCAAATTCATCCAAAGGTACTCCGGCAATCCAGTGAACTTAACACAGCAGGAAGATACATCAAGGTGCTCGACATTGCAACAACTAGAAAATAACGAAGAAAGTTGAGTTTTAGAAGAAATTGGCAATTTTGAAAAACTGAGGCGCTTTAATTTTGGTCCTAAGACTCTTAAGTACGGAAGTAATGCAGAAAATGACACGTCGGGACTAGGAAGATTCATGGAGAATTCCTCCAAATGATTTACTGAATGAACAGAAGAAAACAGCGCTCCAATACCGCGATCTGTAAGACTGCGACAATTATCAACTGAAAGCCCACGCAATTGAACAAGACTGCAACAGCAGAGCGCTTCCACATCGTGATCGGTTATGCACGTGGAATTCAGGCGAAGATAAAAGCATAAAGAGGCACCTCCGAAACAGCTTGTGGAGAGATCACGCAAGGCAGCCAAAAAACCACGAAAAGATAGCTGAGATCCATTAATTGCAGTGCTAAGGCGGTTACCACCAACATGTCCAGTAAAATCCATTATACACCCACTGAGGTCTATGTCCCGTACGTGTGGAAAAGCCTGTAAAACATGGTGCACGTCTTCGTTCCGGAGAGACGTTATGTTTGCCAGCGAAATCCTTTGGAGACCATGACCAACAGAATTTCGTAGAACCGAACGTTCCAGCTCGTCCTCCAAAAAGCGGCCCCCGTGTACCTTTACTGTACGTCGAATGTCGAACAGCGAATTGCATCCAGAGATATCGAGGGATCGGAGATTAAAGCAAACACTCAAAACCGCCGCTAAATTGCGCGAATCAGCAGAACGGCCTTTAAATGAAAGATCCGTTACAAACCTCCCCCATGCGGAAAATTTGCTGAGAACCACGGTCGGTTTCTTTGGCCATATCTGGGGCAATGGGCTCGCTTTAATATCAACCATCTCACCCCGCTTTGACCGGAAGCCCTCGATTCCGATTAACTCTTCACTATCTCTTTCAACCTCTTCCGAAAACAGAAATCGAGAATCCTCGATTTTTTCCCGAAGGATGAAGCGATACGATGAGAGAAACCGAGGTCGTGAAAGCACATGATAAAAACGTCGACAAGTTAACTTTACCGACTTTTGATCGACCAGCGGAAGATATCGGAAGAGGGCCTCTAATACCTAGAAAGGCCTTTTGATTATCGTTAGTGGAACGAATACCTCGTGAGGCAAGCTATCCATAGAAAAAATCACGCTACATCGCAGTTCAACCCCCCCTCTGCAGCGGTTAACGCCACGGCAATCATGTCGTTTAAGGGGATAAACAAACGAGTTCAGTTCAGTTCAGTTCAATAGAGTAGTGACTTCGACGGTCAGTCGAGCGTCCCGATTTCCATCGATAGTGTGCGTGACATTTGGCATCCACCACTATCCGTTTTGTTTACCACCTCCAATTTGGTTTGCTGCAGAACTCCCATGTCTGCTAAAATGTGAGGGACTGGGACCTCTTATAGCACTTAAGGTAGAAGAACGTCCGCTGTGTTTGGATTTCACAATTTTATAACACCTCAATGAAATATATTCTCATTATTCGATCTGCTTTGCAAAACCCCACTTCTCAGTACCCTATTATCAAGAAAAATTCTTACCACACCTAAGCTATTTTCGCCAAAACTATGAAGTTGGCACAAGACACACGCCACCAGAAGGGTCGATGTTCACAGATTGCTGATGACGTGAGCAGAGAGATGTGTTCTTATGTGTTAATTGAGGACCAGAGATGTTCCTCTGGTCGAGGAGCTAAAGCCCAGTCTTTCCGGGAACTTGATTTTGACTTTCACCAATCTGTGCTTGGTGGGGAGTACGGCATCGGATTCCCGCAAAAGCAAACAGTCAGATCAAACAGAGATATCAATGGTTACAACGCCGATGAAAAGGCTGCATCCAGTGCTCTCGAGAAATGGACGGATACCAGAGAACAATCAACACTGGGCAGAAAGTGTCTAGAAACGTGTACAGATTGGATATACTAATCAACTTAACTTCCCATATTTTTGCCATCTAGAGAAAAACCCAAAGAAAATCGCTGGTTCATTGAGAAAATATATTGATTGCTGGTCTATCAATAAAGCGCATCGACTACTAGAATAGATGAGGAGCGAGTTCCAAACACGTCAAACTACGGCCATTACTTAACGCTAGTTCTTTTCACTGCATTATTCACCTCTTTAAGCAGAATGTTTTGTGGGATTTCGTCTCTGCCAGTGACGGCGTTCCACCGGAAGGGTGTGCGAGAACGCGCTAAAGTTTTCTTGTTGTCGCCGATTAGGAGCTTTGAGCAAAGTCCGGAGTGGATGGGCTACATAGGACTGTATTTGTCATAGAGTACATACAGATCTAGTTTAGTTGGCCGAGAGCTGAGTAGCTCCCGCACACCCCATAAAGAAGGTGGAAACCCCAAATGGTGACTAATGTGGAAGGTTGTTTCATCAACTTCATTATGCAGTGGGTGCATTTGCAGACTTCCTGTGACGATGGTGGAAGTAGGTACAGTGGACTTTAACCTAAATCTGCCTAGTCGAATTTAAAAGACTTTGGAAGGCTATGTAAATGGTTATTTCAAAAATCTCCACTTTCATTCGATAGCCTCTGTTATTGAGTGCAAACAACTCGCACTCAGCTCTCCCCACGACTCACTTACATACCGCGTCCGTTACACAGCTTTATTTCACCCCTTCTGAGAGGCGTCATGTTGTTTGTCTCGTGGGCCTTCGCGTGACTGCCTGTTTGAGTTCGATAATCTCTGATGTTTGATTCGCTTTGTACTGGTTGATTGGCTGCATATTTTGGGTTTGTGCTCGAGTACATTTGATGATTGTTTAACTCCATAACGCAGAAACCTGCAGATCAGTCATGTTTTGATTTGGGATTTGCATCATTTGTGCTACGCGCCGGTCGTCTACTTTACATTGAAACTTTATGGTTAGTGATGCAGCACCGGTGTGGTAGGAAGCCGAGGCCTTTGTTGTTGACCAAGATGGCTGATTTGGTAACCCAATCCAAACTATTGCGGGGCCACTAGTTAGAATATTGTGCATTTGGCAGTTCATAATGCGCTGTCTTCCCCTTCTAAGTTTTGAATAAAAAGCAGCTTACTTCCGATATGCGAACTGAAAACGGGATGCACGGCGGCTCAGAAACACGTCTTGAAAGCTTAAGCAGCTTGTGCTGAAGTGGTTTTAGAAGAGCCGCTCAAGATTTTAAAGTCTAAAGTCGAGGAAAACAATGGCTGGGCGATAAATAAATTACCAAAGTACCGCCCTCTTTTATAGCGCCCGAAAGCGTATGCCTCCCCACCGGCTGCAAAGTAATGTCGCCCTATTTGACTTATAATTATTTCCAACGGGAGTGGAGTTTTGCCTGCGATTATTCCAACGGCTTGCAATTTTCAAACTGATGTAGTCTCCCATTCATCTGTCACCTTGCACTCTTGGGTTTTGGACGTTTTCTACCAAACGGTTTGCGAAATATGAAAATAAAAGAAAGGTCTACGTTGTTTATTCACTGCCCCACTAGGTCGTTTACATCTAATAACTATCAATTCTAATTGAGTGTATTGATCTAGGAAGCGATTTATGCTCTCACCTTCTCCATGTTCGCCTTGGAACTTAAACAGTAGCAGAGCAACCATCGAGTCATTCTCAAGGGTGTCATGTTCACTTCCCCAGGTGAGAGAGTAAGCTAAACCTCTGGAATAGATTCCCATTTATATCAACAAGTTTGAGATGGAAGAATCCTGGTGTCGGTATTTTTCTGGTGCTGCATGAGGTATGTGGGACCTGGTAGGTGATTGATCGGAGCTGTCGGGCTGACAACCAGTCACTCTCACTGCGAAAACACAAAGGATTTTACGGTTAGGAGTTTGACATGGGAGTGCCGCTAGCCGGTTTCCTTTACCTGTTGAAGCCGCGGTTCACGGCAGGCTACGGTTCAAGGAGGAGAACCGTCAATTACACCGATCTTACGGTTTCACTAGAAAATGGAAGGAAACTAACCCTCAAGCAGTCCGTAAGTTTATGCGAGAAAACAACACTAAAAGGCTGTATGAAGAGCAGTGCTAATTGCAAGGTTCGTTGGATTCCAAAAAGCGTACATTGCACAAAAAGACCACAGTCACCCGTGTTACCTACTCCCAGATGTTAAGTAAAGAAATATTAACGTTTCTCAAGGACACTGAATAAGGAAATAGAATGTCCATGCACTCCGTTAGGCACACGCAAATCTGACAGAAACACAGAAAACTGTGGGTGGCTCCATGAAGTATTGTGGATCCACGAATGAAATGTTGAAATTCAGAGAAGACTTTTAGTGTTCAAAGTAACGTTGCCAAGACTACGACGGAAGCGTGGGTCAAAATTAAATTCAACGGGGATTGCGCAAACGAGGAAATCAGTAACCGGGCGAGTCTGTATGTCAGGGTCTAACTAAGGCTGTTCAGTAACGAAGTTCCGTTACTGTGCTAAAATAACTTATTAATTATAAGCTCACAATAAATAGATCACAGAACCTCAACATTTAGTAGGCCTCGTTGCCTCATCCGACCTTCCACCAGTCCTTTGGCCTCTCTGCTTAACAAGGTATCCAAGCTCCATGGCGACTGGCGACCATGTGAAGACTACAGGGCATTGAATAGGGTCACCGTTCCTGATAGGTACCCGATTGCTCACTTCGTCGCTGTCCACTTGCAAGATCTTCAGCCACATAAGCTTAGTTTGAGCATACAATCAAATCCCCGTAAAAGAGAAAGATATACCACAAACGGCGGTGACCATGCATTTCGGGCTGTTCAAGTTCGTGAGGATGCCCTTCGGACCTAGCAATGCAATTCAAACCTTCTAGAGGTTTATACACGATGTCACACGAGGGTTAGAGAATATATGTTTACCTAGACGATATCCCAGTAGCCAGCCACTCAGGGAAGCAACACCGCTCTGCTGCGGGCTCTTTTTGACCGCCCCAACAAACATGTTCTAACGATTAACGCTACGAAATGTGAGCTTGGAAAACCCAGAATCATAATTCTAGGGCGTATCGTTCCGTCCTCGGGTATAGCTCCCTTGCCAGCTTAGGTTACCGCTAATCGGGACTACCCAGAGCATCATTCGCATCGGTAGTTACTGCAATTTGTCGGCCTAATTAGCTCCTATCGGCGTTTTATTCCTAATTTTGCAGAGGCAATTACTCCCCTTACAGATCTATCACGGAGATTTAAGCGCAAGTTCGCCTTTCCCGAGGCTGCGAAGCAGGCTTTCATTTCGTTTAAGGATGCTATCAACAAAATAGCGCTACTCGCACATCCCTACTCGGCAGCACCCATATTCCTGATAACCGACGCTTCGAACACCGTAGCCGGAGCTGTACTTCAGCAGTACACCGACGGTTCTTGGAACCCTTTAGCATTCTTTTCCAAGCGGCCGCAATCGGCATAGTCTGGACATAGCACATTGGACAATGAGTTGCCCGCCGTCTACCCGGCCTTTCGACACTTCAGGCACGCATTAGAAGGTCGCTCATTTAGGGTGATTACAGTTCACAATCCGCTGGTATACGCCCTGCATTCAGCCTCTGACCGGTACTCGCCACGCAAGATCCACTTTATTTCACGGGTCACTGTGGACATGCGACATGTCTCTGGGGCTGATAACTCCAACGCCGACGCACTTAATCATGTACACCATCTTCGTCTATCTCCAACACCGAACATCGACCTCGACGCGATGGCACGGCCTCAAGCGACGGATCCCGATGTGGACGAACTTTGACGAGAAAGCGCAATAAACTTAGCGTTCGTACCTATCACAGCGTCGTAGAATACAATTCTTTGCGACGTATCGCAAGGTTGTCCAAGACCAGTGGTTCCAGCAGCCCACGGGTGTACCACATTTCTGGCATTACACAGCCTCTCGCAGCCGGGTGTGGCTGCTTCGGTGAGGCTAGTAGCAGAGCGTTTAGTGTGGTTTATCGTCAAACGTGACACGCGCCAGTGGTCCTGCGCCTGCCCCCTAATGCCCGGGAGCAAAGGTCCATCGACATGCCACAGCTCCGGTGGTCACTCTCCTCGAACCCGAGATACTTTTTCCCCATGCACACTTTGATCTCGTAGGTCCCCTCCCGCCGTCTCACGGCTGTCTACACACTCACCTGCGTAGACCGCCTTACTCACTGGCAGTTGGCCATGCCAATTCCCTACCCTGCGTCAGATGATGCCGCGAAAGCCTTCTTGTTTGGTTGGGCAAGCATATTTGGTTGCCCCGCTAGAGTGAACACCGACCGTGGCCCACATTTAGATGGGGAGTTTTCAAATATGATTAAAACACTTGGGTGTAGGCACATTAAAACAACCGCCGGCTACCGGCAAGTTAACGGTCTAGCGGAAAGGTGTCACAAACAGTAAACAGCTGCTCTGCCAGCCGGGGCCAACCCGCTTTGGAGGAAAATGCTGCCGTTGGCTCTTTCGAGCCTTTGTAGTTCTGTTAAGGAAGAAATGCGTACTTCACAAAATGAACATGTATTTGGTTGCACGCTCCGCCTCCCCGGAGAGCTGGTGTCCCCATCGAGACCCATGCACTTCAACAACGGTGACTATGCAAAACGTCTCGTACAACACATGCGAACGCTTCGTTCCAATCCACCGCGGGACCCTCGAGCTACATTTCAACCGCATTGAGTACTTCAGCTCACATTCTTGTGCGTGTTGATGGTGTCCGACCACGACTGCAACTACCGTGTGCCGGCCCGTTTCACGTCTTAAGACGCGGTCCTAAAACGTTTGTTTTGGAAGCTGCCGGCCGACGTAATATGGTGTCTATCGATCGTATTAAACCTGTCACAATGGAATGCATGTCTAACGGCGGGGTTCCATTTATCTGATGAGTCCCGTCAAACTGGTGGAGCCCAGCCATTACCGGCGCCGCCCGCGGAGACTGCTGGTAGGCCACCAATCGCAACAGAAGTACCGGATATGCGAAGCGGCCGTAGCGGCCGCAAGGTAAGGCAGTCCGTGCTCTTCTTTGATTGTTATCATTTCTACATCAGATGGTTGCTTACTCTCCCATCGTAAGTGCATACCTGTACTTAATAGAAGGAAATGTTTGTCGCGGTAATTTATACGCTGATGTACATACTGTCCTAATGTTAAACCAAAACGGCAGCACCGACCGCTGTTCGATTTCCGCCACCAAGTCGAACATCCTTCGGTGCTCGCAAGCACTGTTTTCATTAGTTTATCTTTGTCTTACTCTCGCTCAGAAGAATCCCAGGGCCGTCCGTCTTATTTCTCTCTTCCAGGCCTTATAGTCCTGTTTGGATAGAAACAATTCCTCAATGCTCTGGCGATAATCCGATCCTGGAAAGACGATTTCTTCACACAAGTCCACCAGACATTGACCCATTTGACTCCGGTTCTTCTTTTCCAACGCCACATTCATCTCTAGACCAAGCTCAATTTATGAACGCAAAATTGCTCGAAACAAACCTCATGTATTAGTATTACGATGGCACAATACCCATCCTTTGTCGCCGCTCTCCTTGCTTAATCGGTCTGTGCCTTCTGAATTTGAGTTTTATACTGCCTTTTTGATATCCAGTCTAGTTTTCGCTCATCTCCATTCCGTTATCGCATCCATACTGGTACTCATCTCCACCCTATGACTCTCTTGACTATCGAGTACCCCGGCCAACAGGCGGCGACAGCCATTGCCCTCCAGCCATATTTTGCGCCCGCGATACGCACCTTTGTTGCATTCAAACAATATAACTCGCAGTGTAGGACTGGAATGCAACCACAGAAAAATCTTTGCAAACCATTACCTAGCTTTGAATTAAAGCCCCCTGCCCGGAAAACCACATTGCCTGTTATGATCCTGTGAGCGAAACCACATTGCATTGTATGTTTGGTTTCCGTTTTCCATGTCTTCATTGTGCCTTCCTGGCCTAATTTTGATGTTATCTTACGCATGACTCTCGTATGTCGAGAGATATACAAAAACAAACAAGCCCCCCAAATCACTAGAGGTCGTTTTCACCCCCTGTCTCTTCGATCCACATTGTCCGTATTTCCTGTGCATCATCTATGTAAAAAATTGACCTTGCCTTGCGCATGCATCTCGCAAATCGAGAAATATACATTATATTAAAATATACATTATATTTTCAGGGAGTCCAACACGACAATCACGGTCCCATTGTCGGTATCATACATGCAGCAAAGGACGAAGTGAATCCGAGGTCGAACACCCATTTTTAACCCCGTCAGGGGGTTATTCTGGGGGGTGAGGTCCGTGAGTGTGGGACGCGGTCAAATCCATCGTTTTGACCGGCGCACACCGGACGGGCAGCGCGGCTGCAGCAGTGTGCGGGCGCAGCTAGGCCGGGGGATCACAACTCCTGCGATCACCTCCTTATGGTGTTTCAAATTGGGTGTACGGCGCACGGTCAGTTCCCAACATCTAATGCCCACGGGACCACCGACAGAAAGGCGAAGTTTCCGATTGGCGATCAGTGCCAAGGCCCAAGATATCCGTATGGCTACAAATGAAGCCCCTCTCCGACGGTCTTCAAGGAAGAGGCCGCTGTGGTGGAACATGGAGTTGTTCCCTCGAAAAGCCTGTTTAACCCAACGTTGACCACCGAGCGCGGCCGCCATTTGCGCGGCACCCAAGCACGCTTCGCTCGCACGCTCCTGTAAAAATATGCTCAACCTGCTACCGCTTCCGACTGTTTTTTTTTGTATCGGTCATGTGTTAGGGTTGCCAGTATTGCAATCGCACCGAGCCAAGTAAGAATGACGCACGAGTGGTCACAAAGGTTAGGGGCAAGCAAACGTTATAGGAGGTTCGCCGTAATAAAATGGATTCTACAAATGCATATGCATTAGATATGAATGGGAAACAATAATAATTGTATTGTTTTTTCTCGATTTGCGAGAAGCATGCGCAAGNAATCTCGTATGTCGAGAAATATACAAAAACAAACAAACCTTCCAAATTATTAGAGGTCGCTCCCACCCCCTGTCACTTCGATTTACATTGTCCGTATTTCCTGTGCATCATCTATGTAAAAAATTGACCTTGCCTTGCGCATGCATCTCGCAAATCGAGAAATATACAAAAACAAACAAACCTTCCAAATTATTAGAGGTCGCTCCCACCCCCTGTCACTTCGATTCACATTGTCCGTATTTCCTGTGCATCATCTATGTAAAAAAATTGACCTTGCCTTGCGCATGCATCTCGCAAATCGAGAAATATACATTATATTAAAATATACATTATATTTTCAGGGAGTCCAACACGACAATCACGGTCCCATTGTCGGTATCATACATGCAGCAAAGGACGAAGTGAATCCGAGGTCGAACACCCATTTTTAACCCCGTCAGGGGGTTATTCTGGGGGGTGAGGTCCGTGAGTGTGGGACGCGGTCAAATCCATCGTTTTGACCGGCGCACACCGGACGGGCAGCGCGGCTGCAGCAGTGTGCGGGCGCAGCTAGGCCGGGGGATCACAACTCCTGCGATCACCTCCTTATGGTGTTTCAAATTGGGTGTACGGCGCACGGTCAGTTCCCAACATCTAATGCCCACGGGACCACCGACAGAAAGGCGAAGTTTCCGATTGGCGATCAGTGCCAAGGCCCAAGATATCCGTATGGCTACAAATGAAGCCCCTCTCCGACGGTCTTCAAGGAAGAGGCCGCTGTGGTGGAACATGGAGTTGTTCCCTCGAAAAGCCTGTTTAACCCAACGTTGACCACCGAGCGCGGCCGCCATTTGCGCGGCACCCAAGCACGCTTCGCTCGCACGCTCCTGTAAAAATATGCTCAACCTGCTACCGCTTCCGACTGTTTTTTTTTGTATCGGTCATGTGTTAGGGTTGCCAGTATTGCAATCGCACCGAGCCAAGTAAGAATGACGCACGAGTGGTCACAAAGGTTAGGGGCAAGCAAACGTTATAGGAGGTTCGCCGTAATAAAATGGATTCTACAAATGCATATGCATTAGATATGAATGGGAAACAATAATAATTGTATTGTTTTTTCTCGATTTGCGAGAAGCATGCGCAAGGCATAATCAAATGTTTACGAGGATGACGCGCTGTAGATGCGAATAACAGAAATCATAATGAATAAGGTGATGAGTGCAATCTTTAGTTATTGGAGAAGCACAGTGGAAAGTGCAATGAGATGCTGCGAAGCAATGGGGCAATGTCAAGTATCTTAGTGAGAAGCAAAAACTAGAAAACTAATGTCTGCAGGTCACAAAGAGTTTCACGGGTCCGTTTGCGAGCAGCGGACTAGCAGTGATTTCGTGTTTAAGTGCACCAAATGCACAAATTGTTGACGGAAGCATGGACAGAGCTCAGCGGCGGATGTTCAGATATGGCCGGAGTCCCCGAACAACAAACGCGTCACGTAATGGACGGAAGGTCGATCTGAGTAAATGAAAAGCAATGTCAATATGATAGTTAGATAGAAGTAGTGAAAACCAGGTGGAATATCAGGCAAATTGAATAAGACACGTGTTTGACAACCATGAACGGCCGAAAAAATTCCGAAGGTAAAGGGAAACTGTCAAGATTGTCTAAACCTATTTGGAGGATATTTTTTAAGCTTTGGATACGGAACCGCCAAAAATAATGATTGTATTCACATGCGAATTGCTATAAGTTTTACCGGGAGTTGCATCGCATAAGGGAAGTTTTGTGTAAAAACGTGCCTTAAAGTCTTCAGCCAAGAATGTTACCTACGATGCCAATTTTGTTGTCCCAGATTTTGATCATAGTCAGCAGTACGGGTGGGGAATATGAGGTGCGCGCGCCGTTCCAGTGACAGTAATAATTGTGCTTTGTTCTGTCGCAAAGATACCAACTGAGATATCCAATGCGATAATCGGTGTGGTTTCGGTTGAACAAGCCAGTACTCTAGCGTCAGTTCTAGCTAGCAGGTTCCTAGCAGGAGTGAGAAGATAGCATATTTAGATTATTGTAACCGGGACGGAACTGGTAACAGCGCGTCTCGCCAGGGTGCGGTATTTGAAACACAAAAGAGAGAAGTGGTCTTGCTCGGGTGCCAGCTTGGGCTTACGGAGATTATTGGATCGAGACAACATACCTGGAACACACTTCTGCTCTGCAAAATTTAGTGACTAGATCTGAGCAATGGTAGTAATTTTGGTGGCAGTTGTTAGCTTAGGCTACCAAGAACGGCCGATTCAGCAATACAGAGCCGGTATACGGGTTAAGATGACATGAGAACCGAGGAGCACACAGGCTGGAGGTGCTTAAAGTCACGAACTGTGACGAGAACATTGATCCGTCAATTAGTAAATTGACAGTTTGGTCAACTCAAGTTAGGGATTGCTCAATGATTAGTCACCTATGCAGACAGTAACGGTGTACAGCCACTGCAGTCGGGAGAGGAGGTCGAAGAGTGTATTAGGGTGAACTTGCGAGAAAGTGGGGCAACAAGGGTGGAAGCTGAATTCCAAAGATGGTGATTTTGTTGAGGATTCGATCATGAGCATCAATTCTAACCTATTTTTGTATGCCCCATCTAGTCCAATGTTAGATTGTGTCAGGTAAATTAAGAGCAAAGCATCTAATGACCTTACCGGCCGGACTTTGTAGCTGGCTAAATTTGGGCACGATCGCAGGGCATTAGGGGGGTTTGTTCCACAGTCTAGACAAAGCAACTGTGAAAAATTTTGCCCTGATGGGCAGTCGGGTCAGGGTATACTTAATGAGTAGTATCTACTACAAAGCGGATACGGGAGATTACCAGCATCATGCATGACGTTTGTAGCAGAGCGAACATTATTACAGCTAAAAATAAACAACAATGCAAAACTCACCTTGACTCAAAGAAGTCAGGGTGATTCTAGCCCAAGCGGCTGGCCTCTTAGTTTAGGCTAGCTGAATGACCTATGATTTTTCAAGTGAACTCCAGCGGCACACTCTCGATTGTGATTAGATGAAGTTCACTCATATGCGTGAAGAAAATCAGGTAATATTGGAGGTGGGGCAAAGTATGGGACCTCAATTTGATATATATCTCTTCGTCCCGTAAATTGTCTGATGCAACCTTGCAGGTTTCCTGCTATTCCATTTTAAACATTATTTTGACTATTGAACGATGTTGATTACCATTCTCCATCCAACTCCTGTGATATCCAGTGTGATTTCGACTCGTCTCCATCCCGCTACTGCATCCATATTGATCTTCATCTTTACCATTTTACCCTCCTGATTTTTTATGAACCCGGCCACTTGACAACACCCACCATTTCTTCCCAGCCAAATTGTCCGGCGATTAGCACCTTTGATGCGTTTGAACATGGATCGACTCGCAGTGCGTGACTCATAGTCAGCCCCAAAAAGTTTTAGCGATGCATTTTCTAGCTCTGATTTAAAGCCCAAAAACTCCTGATGAGCCCATTTTATTGCAGGTTATGTTCATGAGAGCACAGAAACTGCATCTTTATGACTATATTTTTGTTTTACTATTTTCACTGCGCCACCTGTGTGTAAATCTTATTTGCCTTGTGCATGACTGTCGAATTTTGAGGTATATACCCATTATTATTATTGTTAATTCTGCAACTTCCACTGATGATCGTGTTGGCCGTTTTTAGCCACGATGACTTGGTTGTAGGCTTGCCCATGAAAGTTCAAAGGGCAGAATTATCGGAGCAATTATTCCTTAAACGTATGTGATGCAGAAATGGACATGCCTTTTATGGAGCGGGCACCCGGCGGGACATGGCGTTTATATATTATTAGAAAAACCCGTCATCAGAGAACTTTATATGCCACTTGGAACACTAGATGTCAGGAGACTGTAGGTTATTACTGATAAAGGCAAACGTGCAGTTAAATAAACCAGCTTAGAAAGAGCATGCTATATTACCGTAATCATTAAACAGGAATGGTGTGCCATGGTGAATAACTGATGATATCATAAATGTAAATCAGGAAAGTTAGAAGAACAAGGACAATCCCCTGAATGACCCCACTGGTAATGGCATGGGCTGACCAAATTCCGTTGATATTGACTGTAGGTACAAAATGAAAGGAAATAGCAAAACTAGCATATCAAGAGTAACAAGGTGTTCATACGCACCAACGATGCGTATCGAAGGTGCAGAGTTCAATTGGACGATGGTGGCGGGCATGGTGTCTGCAGTATTCGGATTTAACGGGTCTGTGAAATGGACAGGAATGTTAAAATGTCATGAAGAAAGTCTCCAAAGACCTTGAGTGCAAGGTAAAAACTTGTCAGAATGCACCAAAACAGCTGATGAGAAGAGTATCGATGGCTCATAGATACCCTGTATCATAATGGATGTGATTAAGTACGTCGGTCATTTTACCATGAATCCTAGAGCCAAGAAAATAGTTAGAAGCCTTTTGAAAATGCTTAGGGACGAAGAACACTGGCTGAGCATTGTTCAAAGAAATGAATAATGGAAACTTCGTCGGTATTGATGAGTGGGAATTGGTATGATACGCGATGAATAATATATCTGATGCTGGTAAGCCAGTGTGAAACAAAAACGGGTTTCTTCGCTCCTTTGTTTGCGTTTGGAGGCCTAGGTGAGATCAACTGCTGGTATGGTGACAGCTGCGGTTGTGAAGCGGAAAAGTGGGAATGATGTATACGGTAGACGATAGAAGCGGCATCTGGAACAGGTATCTATGTGTGGGTTCCTTCGTGGCGATTGGATGTCAACGTGGTGGGCGTTAGCCACGGACGGGCAGTTCCAGCAGTAAATCTTTGCAATTGGGAGGACTTGTCCGCTCAGAGAGTCACAGGCTTTGTGTATCACATTATGTGGTCTCGATACCTAGACAGACTTAAAAAAGGGTCATTAGTTTTCGTTGATGATTCATGCGGATTAGAAGCAACGTCCACTTCATCGCGGCCGTGGAGCAGGTCGTATTTGTCCGTCCTGGAATAGTCGGTCTGAGCCTTGAGTCAGTTTGCTTTCACGGTGTGTTAAGACGTGTTAGGATGGGGCCAGAAACTGGATGGTAGGCCCTTGACGAGGCACGAGTACAAACGCACACAATTGGAACGGAAAACGGGAGAGATGGCAGTCTGGAGGTGTTTCAACTGAGGGTTACGGTGCGTGCAAATATATGAACGAGAAGTGATGAATGTTATTTAGAGTGAGGTGTCAGGTTATGCCAAACTTCTCGCTTGGAAAGGTCTAATTGTCAAATTCATGCATAAGAAAGTGGTTAGACTGGGACATATTAAGTTCGTTTTACGCGAGAATATGATGTGTCATTTTATATACACTGCTGCATACGCGCTAAGCGAGATAGAAATTCAGGTTAAAAATTGCGCTGGCTTGTTTCATTGACGGAGGTTTTCTGCTTATACCTGCAGTGATTTGTACTTGCGAAAACTACTGGGATAAATAAAATGGCTAGACCTTGTTGAGTGGGTTAAGATAAGACCCTGAGCGTTATATTCAGTCAATAACCTAGGCCCGATTCATAAGCTTTTTCTATTGAAGTTTAAGGATCGTGCATGTTTAGCAAGTTTTGTATGGCTATTGCCTTCCTAATTTCGCTTTTAAAGGTGACGGAGGCAGGAGGAATCATCCGCATGTGTCCAGGTAGTCTATTCCATGGGGAGAAATATTTCATGACGAAGAAGTTTTTCGTTAGTGCTATCCTGGACGTGGGATCTGACACCAAGAACTCTGCTGGATGTAAGCCATAAAAAAAGTTATTTCTTACTTGGGGTGCACAGATGCACACATTTTGCCAACAATCATGTGAAAAAGGAGAGGCTGATGTGAACTGGACTCAACCGTAAGGGACCCGGGTGTAGTTTTGTGCAACGTTCCATGTAGTTTAGCGAGGAAGAGTATCCGGGAAGTCGCTTTGTAAAAGTTCTTTGAACATTCTCAATCTCGAGTCCGTTACTCTATCGCATGTTGGAACACGATGGAACAGTAGTCCAGGATGGGTCTTACGTGCGTTTTGTAGGTCGACAACCTGTTTTTCTGGCTTCTAAAAGTTTTTTGCACCAACCCAATTGGTCTCCTAGCTTTTGCAACTTGTATCAGGGTGTGTTCTGAGAAGTTGAATGTGGTGGAGTAACGCAAACCCAGGTCTCTGACAGTATGAGGGGAAGGAATGACTTCTTGGTTAATCGCATAGATTCCTTTTGGGATGTGGCATTTTATGCAAGTATGCTGCTTTTGTGGGCCGAGAATTTCATTGACAAAGCTGCGCACCATGAATCAAGCTAGTGTAGATCATTTTTTACATTATCCATGATGGTGTTGATGTCACGAGGGGGAAACGTGTACACCATTTTTATATCGTCTGCAAACAGCAAAGAAATACTATGCCTAACGATGTGAAAAATATCGTTGATGTACAGCAGAAACAGCAGTGGATCTAGCCCGCTTCCTTGAATAACCCCACTAGTAATCGGACGAGGCTTGGATAGGGTCCCATTTACATTCACTACCCGCATTCTAGAGGCCAAATAAGAGGAGAGTGAAGCCCGAAAGGGGGGGTTTATATCGTAGCTCTCGACGTTCATGAGAAGCCCGCAGTGGGATGCGCAATCAAAAGCCTTTGTCATATATAAGAAAATCACAGTGACCGACTTTCCGTCGTTGGCAGCCTTGTCACTATGTTCAGGAAATCAGTCATGCACGTAGAAAATGATTTACTTTGAAGGAAACCATGTTGGCGGGCGTTAATGAGGTCATGATCTAATAAGTAAGTTGTCAATTTACATTTTGTTATTCTTTCCATAATGTGAGAGCCATTTGGGGTATGATTGATGGGTCCGTAATAAGATGGCTCCTGCTTTGAACCGTTTTTGTGAATTGGGACAAGGACAGAAGCTTTCCATCGGCGGGGGAATGTGCCACAATTTCAGGAAAGATTAAATAAATTGGACAAAATTATATAGATGTCTGCACCCTCACGATTGAAGAAGTCTGGGGAAGGTCGTCCGGTCCGACGAGGAAAGATGGCCTCACCTTTTGCAGTAGTGGTTTAATATCACTTGGGTGAAAAGAGTATCTTGGAGGGAAAGCAGCGGCGACTGGAGGAATTTCCGGTATAATGTTGTTGTCGTCAGTTCTCATAGAAGCGAAAAATTGCTGAACACCTCTGAAATCACTAGAGGGTCATTTGCGCACGTGCCCCTAAATGTGACAGATGTAATAAGCATATTAGGCAGGGAGTTGTTAGTTCCCAGTGTTTCCGGTGCTGCAGCATTGCTGGCAAAGTGGAACGCTTGAAGTTGCTTCTTCCGTTGAACAGAAACGAGAACTGTCTCAATCGCCTCGAACAGACGATTCAGTCGCAATATCAGAGCAAATTTTTTTGTTCTTTTGAATTTTGTTTGGATTACAAAATACTTTTTTGAGACGTTCCAGGGTGCTCAACCTTTTGGGGATCGTGCCACACTGGGTTGGAGTGATCAGATCAAGGCACAAAATTAGAGTTGCGTAAGATTGGTCGGTGGTCAGTTGAGGATCCAGGGATAGAAAGAAACTGTCCAAATTTTGGCTACGAATTATGAAGGGAAGATGGCTCCATGAGGCTCTGTGGCATGATTTATTGCAAGCTGAGGAGGAGATAACGGACGTAAAAGCTGCGAACTTGCGGACAATCTGGGAATGATCACATCCGAGTATTTTAATGTCTATGGATGTGCGCACTTGTGTCACGCCAGCTCTAAATATAAGATCTGGAATAATGTTGGCGCTTGTGGGTGATGAAACATTCTGTGTCCACCCACCCAGTCGTACACCGGAAACAAACGCAGAAAGGTTTTTTGGGGAAGAGAACGAAGACCAACAAATTCCTGGGGCGTTGAGGTCGCCCGCTACTAGATTAAGGACTGGAAGATCGGCGGCCGCGTTAGGTGCATCAATTAGTGGTAAGAACTCTGACTGATGCGTACTGGGGGGATGGTATATGCAACTGATCAGTAAGTCCTGATGCCCGATAGGCACAGTCAGCCAGATAGAATCTTTCAGGTTATTAAAGGTAAGGTGATTGTACCGTGAGGCTGAAAGGGATTCCCTTGTGTATATGATGCAGCCTGGGTGTAGTTTCACGGGACCGAAAGGTCACTGCCGGGAGACATTTTGCCTCCCTCCACGCTTGTCCTCCAAATACTTTGGGTAACTCCATGCTAGTAAAATAAAGGACGTTGTCTGCCTTCGTTCTTCCTCGCCTCTGCGTTCCTCTGTTATATCATTCAACGTCCACTAAGATAGATTTACTACTGTGTGCGTAACCATCATGCTTTACTCTTCACGCACCGTCCCTCTATCTTTTCAACCCCACCACTCACCCCGCCTCGACGGCAACATACCCTTCTTTTATGCGCTAATCAACTGTCGTTCAATCCTAAATAAATTCAGTCACTTAAAAAGCTTTTCTGCGTCTTCCAACCCGGATATAATCTTCATCACTGAGTCTTGGCTTATCGAGGATACACCTAATAATGGGACTTCCCTTGCGGGATACCAATCCTTTAGAGGTACTGCGAACGACCGCCGTAGTCGGTTGCCTTATTTATGTAAGGCAGGGCCTATCAGTCTCCGTTCTTACGCATCCTATACTCGAACTGATCCAAGAATCGGTATGGCTCACTATTCAGGTGTCGTCCTGTGTTATCCATACTGCCCGTATATATCGCCCTCCAGCTCATACTGAAATTGGGCTCCCCCTATTCGTGGACGCATTTGACTACTTCACTTCCCTCCCATCAACATCGAAAATCGTTTCCAGAGACTTCAATCATCCTGGTGTAATATGATCTACGATTACGGCTCCACCAAGCCTAAAATCGTTCGTCTCCCACCTACCTCATGAAGGTTGGGTACGGCACGTAAAGTCACCCACCAGAATTAATAACATTAGATCTCACGTTTACGCATACTGACTACCAAACCTTGGTTCAAGTTGGAAATGAATTTGCAGGGGCCGACCACAGGGCAGTTCACGGTAGAATCGATGTCCATGCATGCCTCCTTAACCATCCCACTGACATAACTCGCTAACCCCATCTAAACTGGCAGCACTTTCCCTCTCTGGTATGTCAAGTTGACTGGGAAGGTTTTTTCTAGCGAACGACCCACAGACGTCTGCAGATAAATTTTATCGTAAAATGGCTAGCTGCATCTCCAAAGTGACCATTTTATGAACGAATGAACAGAAAAAAGACTTCACAACTTGCCTCCTTGAAGATCCAATATGCTAAGTTGCTACGGCACTTTTCATTGACGCATGCGGTTTACAAGTTCGTTCTTTTGCAACATTTGTCTGACACCGTCTGTCGCCTAAGTGAATATTTCCCCCGGAACGGAGAACCTAGTGAGCTGAAGCCTAAAAATCACCCAACGAAACATTCAAAACTATTTAAAGGAAGATCCCATGATAGCGTGCTTTGGATGAAACCCCTAGTTTCGCTGAAGGATGAAGCCGTGACAACCCCAGAAGACACAGCTGAGGCGTTCAACCAATATTTCGCCTCCTCCAAGGCCCCAGTCACAGTCAGTGACCCACCCGATCTACAGAATAGGAATAACCCTACATTATCCACTGTGTCCTTCGACGTTAAGACTATTGCACGACATTTAGCCAGTTTCAAACCAGGGTCCTATCAAGGCCCTGGTGGAACCCCTCCATCAGCTGTTCTTAGTTGTGGTCATGACCTACCCTTGCTAATGCTCAACCTCTTTACACTTTCAATTAACTCAGGTGTTGTTCCGGTCAACTGGAAGCGCTCTGTAATAACCCCCAACCATAAGAAGGGGTATTTTTATGAGCTGTCCAGTCACCGTCTCAGTAACCACACGCCTGTATCGCCAGGATTATGGGAACGGTAGCAGAACGATCCATCGTGAACCACCTTTAAGCCTTTAAACTTCGCAGCCCTAAACAGCATTGATTTCTCCAATCCCGTTCTTGCTCCACCTGCCAATTTGACTTTCTGAACCTGATAACCAACCTAGCCAACCGAGGTGTGGCTCTTGCAGTCATCTGCCTCGATATATCTAAGGAGTTTGACCGTGTCCCTCACTCGAACCTTTTATCCAACATAAGCTTTCTTGGCATCACCGATCCTCTTCTATCCTGGCTCTCGTCCTGCCTAACCCAAAGATCACAGGTGGTCTTCGTTAAAGGCATTACCTGCAATCCCAGAAATGTCACTATTGGCATCATACAGGGCAGTGTACCTGCTAACCAATTGTTCTTTATGTACATTAATGATGCATTAAATTCAATAATCAACGGCGCCCCTTTCCCGTTTGCTGATGACATATAAGTAGTTAACTCCTTTAAGCCGAATGAAGTCAGCACTGCGGTCAGAAACATTTGTGTCTATTTGCCTGTTTTGGACGACTGATGTATCTCCTGGATGAAGAGTTTCTCTGTCGATAAGAGGGAAATACTCAAATATAGGGGTGCACCATCCAAGGATTTAATTACGCTACGCGGATTCCAAAATGCATGTAAATCCACAATTCGTGACTTTCTTCTCAGCTACTCAGCCTCTGTAAATTACCCAGGGCATGTAGTTATTCAGCTGGCTAAAGCTAGGTGAAATGTGAGTCTGATTTTTGGCACAATGAAACCATCCGACGGCCTCCTAAGCATTTGTCAAACACACGCAAAACCATATTTATTTTTAAAACTTCGACATACTCCACCATGTGAAGGTCAGATAAGTTTTCCATCGAAAGCATTCAGAGACCCTTACTAAACAAGTGATGGTTAGTGTTAACCAGGTCATTCAATTGACCAATACCCATATTTTGAAGGAGCGCGCCTTTTGGTGAGCCGTCGATTTCTGACTACCCACCCTGGATCTTTCTTCCGCCTCACAATTTGCTTGATGCGTTATTCATCTAGAATCAGGAAATACGGTAATGTCATGGCCCTGCACATATGTCGAAAGTAATCGTCTCATATGGTAAACACCCTCTTCTGTTTACTTCTTTCCTACCCTTCTCAACCAGTTACGCTCCCTTCTATTGAAGAAGCAGTACAAAATTCCTTGTCCTGAGAACATTCATTAATTCAGTAAACGCTTTCTTTTTCTGCTGCTTTCTCGCCCATGACATTCACCTTATCTCTTTTGCCATCAAGCCTCCCAGCCGTTTGACTAGGAAACAACAAATCATTCTTTTTTTTGTGAGTTACCTTTCTGTCCCTTTGCCTACTTAAATGGCACTGGTTAAGTCGCGATTGTGGCTTTATTCCTACTCCCAACACGTTTTCTACAATACCACTTGTGCATCTCTGTGTGATTGCGCATGTCCACTTTCGGATTCTACAGCATTGTGCAATGAAATCCCCTTTGAATCTGCAACAAGACCACTGTTTGCGAACGCGGTAAAAACACATCACCCACAGCACTTGCGAGAGATTGCCAATGCGCGGGAAATTATGATCCAGCGGAGGATTTATGGGAAGTTCCTATATGGGACCAGTTACTGCTCTCTTCCGAACAAATAAATACCAAACTTATAACCTGGCTGTGAGAAAAATGGGCAACTTTCAGCTTTGGGTCTGTCGCCCATCAGCCCAGACACGATCCCGCGAAAGGGAAAACAACACACTGCTCGTGTTCGTCTGATCTGTCACTGGTTTTTATGCTGTAGACAGTGGTGCATCAGCGCACTAAGCTTTCCACATATATCTTTGGTCCCGTACGTATTAGTTTCCACCTCATCTCAACTGACTATCTTATGCACGCCGGGCAAACATGCTCGGCACCTCTACGACAACCGTCATATTACCATGTTCATACTCCTCAACACTCTTCGCTATATTTTTTCTTCCTCCACAGGTGCGCAGTTACCATCACGGATGAGGTGTAAAAAGCCAGTGTTCCATCAATATTGGTTATTCTAAGACTAACTGCTGGCAAATCCTCCGATCTAGTGCGCAACCCATTTTAACCCGTAAGCTAAGCCAGCGACAGCCTTCATTCAACCTTCACCATACAGCTTTGAGTCACTGACGACGAACCACTCTCTCTGTTTTCCCTCTTGAAAATACTGTCCAAAAGATAGACTTATTTTTGCTTTCGTTGCGATTACCCCATCGGCCTAACCATTTGGATATCTGTTAGCCTACAACCCTTTGTACTCTGCAGGGCCAAACTGGTATCTTAACTCCCGACCCGATCGCACCCACCAAGTTATTAAAGGCCCAAGCTCTAACCCATCCCCCTAGTCCTGATTAATAATAATAATAATAATAATACTGTATAGTCCTCGATCTGCGAGAGGCATTCGCAAGGCAAGATCAAATTTTTACAAGGATGATGCACAGGAAATGCAGATGATAGAAGTCGAATGGGATAAGCGGGTGGGAGCAATAGTGAGTTATTGCAGAAGCTCAATGGAAGGTGAAATGAGATGCTGCAAGCAATAGGGAAAGTCCAAGTATGCCAGTGAAAGGCAAAAAAGTAGAAAACTCAATTTTTGAGACCGAGAAGAGTTGCCTTGGGCTGTTTGCAAGCAGCGAACTACTAGTCATTTCATGTTTACGTGCACCAAATGTGCCCCTTGCTGTCGCAAATTACGGGCGGAGCTCAACGGCAGATATCGAAATGTGGCCGGAGTCCCCAAACGTCAGGAGCGTTACGTAATGGACGGAGACGCTGAGCTGGGATGACAAGCAATGGTAATAAGGTAATTGAGCTAGTGGGATGAAAACAAGGCGGAACGTGAGGCAAATTGGATAAGAAACGCATTTGACAACAAACGGCCAAATAGATGCTGAAGGCGGAAGAAGACTGTCAAGATTGTCTCAAACTATCTGGAGGAAATTTATGAAGCTTCGGATGTAGAACTTCCAAGAATAGTGATTATTTTTACTTACGGATGGCGGCAAGCTGTACTGGGAGGTGCGTCGGACGAGAGAATATTTGTGTGAGAATACTCCTTAAACACACTGGCCAAGAACGTCCTCTATGCTGTCATTTACGTTGTCGCATCTTTTGATCTTAGTCAGCAGAACGGGTGGGGATTATGAGGTGCGCAAGCCGTTCCGGAGACAGCAGTAATCGCGGTTTTGCTCTATCTCAAAGATGCGGGTTGAGATATCCAGTGCGATAATCCACGTAGTTACCCTTGACCGGGCCAGAACTCGAGCGCCAGATATAGCTAACAGGTTGCTAACAGGAATGATAGGGTAGCAGGTTCGGAATCGCCAGTAAGAGGACGGAAGCGTTAGCAGCGGGTCTGCCGCGGATGCGAGATCTGAAACGCAAGAGAGAAGTAGTCTGGCTTGGGTGCCCGCTTGGGATTATTGTGTTTTTTGGATCGCGGCAACATACCTGCTCCATAGTGCATTTATTTCGTAAAGTGCGGTAATTAGAATGAGCTACGATAAGAGTTTTAGGCGTAGATGAATTTTAGGGGCTGCCAAGAACGACCTATTCAGCTCTGTCAAGTCAGTGAAGAGGGTAAGATGGCATGAAGAGCGAGAAGTACACAGGCTGATGTTTTAAATCACAGGATGTGATGAAATCATGGATCTAATAATAAGTACGCTGACATTTTCGTCCGCCCACATTGGGAGAATTTCGAGAGGTAGTTGCTCAAGCCATTGGTAAAGAGGGTACATCACTACAAGGGAGGTCAAAAAGTGCATTAGTGGGGACGTGTGATAAAGTGAGGAAGTTAGAGGTGAAGCCGAATCCACGATGGTGATCTCAGCAAAGATTCGGTTGCGAAATAAAATTCTATCCCATGTTAGTAAGCCTCGTCTAGTCCAACGTTAGCTTCTGTTTTCCATATCACTCCATCTGAGTACGCAACACAATCTTATGCTAGCGTAATGTGGACAATAACTAAGATTAACCATCTCTGACCGTTAGGTAAATGGAATAGTCCGAACCATTTTAAGGGGGATCCACTCTTTGCACACCACTATGTCCATGAATTTCAAACTCGCATTCGTGCAAATACTATGGATGTCTCCCCCGCTTTACCATTCACTTCCATACTTCTTGGCTCTTTTATTCCTCTATTTAAATTTTCTTTTGCCACTCACCATAACCCGTCAGCTCGAACACTTTCCAGACCGCCGTCTCCACCATTATTTCACACTGTCTAGAAGCACCGCGGGCACCACTCGGGTCGGTCAAAAAATCGACATTTTGGGCCAAGTGGAAACTGACCAGTGATGTTAACGCGTTTGATTCGCCATCTACGAACTATGGTCCCTAATACGATTTCACTCGGAACCAGAGGCCGCCTAACGTGACCTCTAACGGAAAAATGCCATTAGCAGACAGATATTCACTATATACATTGACTTAGCTGCGGATAACACGCTCATCACGTTGGCACTGAATATCTACAAAATCACCCCCATATAAGCCCTGCCATTCAGCTTTCGTCATACTTTCGAATACCTGTTCCAATTTCTCCTTCGGGTATTATTCACAATGTAGCTAATGGCAATCTGATTCTTTACTGAAAGGGGCTAAAACGACCCGACCTCATTTCACAGCGCCATAGGATATTTTATTTGCCCTATAGCATACTACTTTTCAGTTTCTTCCTCACATTTGGTGGGGCGCTCCCTCATAGCGCCTTCAAGCAATAATTCACACTTCTGCACGACATTGGTCAGCTGTACTTTTCGCTCCCAAACGGGTTTTGTGTATTTCTTTGGTTGCAAAATTCACAGCACAGTGCATGACCTTTAGCTTCCATTCCCGTTTTGATGTTAATCATATATCGTTCACCTTCGTCCTTTTCTCCAGTCTTTTCAGCCAGGTCTGCAAATTTCTCATCAGTCATTCAAGATTCATTGAGTTTATTTGCTTCGGATTGCCTTCCGCGGACATTGTATAAACTCGTTAAATTTGGAACAATTTGAACACATTTTGACATCCACCTCTCTCATTCAAACGAATTTATCGCCGCGAGACGTCTAAACGCAGAGCGGTGTGCTAAACAGCACTCATGTTACCCTGCCGGTAACCATGTTTAATATTACAGCACTCGTTTTCTGGCTCCGACTTTGAGCTACGCTGCTCGATGGGTAGAGTTGTACCAGTGCAGGGCCTGATCATACAACTAAGCATGTCTCTCGGATTTTTTGAGAGTAGTACCATATCAATTCAAAAATTACTGATTAGTTACAATACGATGGGAAAATTTGCTAGGAAATTAGCGGGACAAGAAAAATTTAGAATAACCGCGGAAAAATGTGCTTGACATTTAAGATATGAAAGTGAGGCGGCACACATGCGTCTGCAAATCCCCAGAAGAAAAACTTGATTAATATAAAACAAAAATAATAATGTATGTTTCCTGATTTGCGAGAAGCTTGCGCAAGGCAAGATAATTTTTGTACAGCGGTGATGATGGGAAAGCGCAAATATAAGAAATCAAAAGAGATAGGGGGATGAGTGCAACCTTGGGTTATTTGGGCTGTATACCGGAAAGTATAATCCGATGCTGCAAAGCAATGCGGAAAAGACAAGTATGCCAGTCAGAAATCAAAACTAGTAAACTAGTTTCACGTTAATACGCAGATTTCCCTGAGACCCTTTGGACCACCAGTCACCTGGTTTTTGCGTTTAATCATTGTGCGAATCGCTGGCGCAAAACATGACCAAAGATCAATGGCGGATGTGGAGATGTGGCCGGAGTCGCCAAACGGCAAGAACGTTACGTAGTGGGCGGAGGGGTTGAGCTGAGGAGACGAGGAACAGCGAGAATAGGCTAACTGGGTGGAAGTATTGAAAATCGAGCGGAACTTCATGCAAAGTGGATGAGGTAGTCGAACTTAACAGCAGTAAAGGGTCAGCAAAATGGTAAACAAGGTGGAGAAATACTGTTAGGATTATTCCAAGCTAACTGGACGATATTTTATGAAGCTTTTTGCATCGAGAATATAGAACTCCCAAAACTGCTGATTGCAATTTTATGTGGCTGGAGGTGATTTGGACTGAGGGCTGCATTGGCGGAGAGCAATATTTAATGAGAGAATTCGTTAAATAATCTAGTCATGAATGTCCCCCATGCTATCGTTTTTATTGTCGCAGCTATCGATCTTAACCAGGAGTGCGAGTGGGAAATTTGAGGAAGTGCGCGAGCCATTCCAGCGACGATGATGCTCGTGATTTTGCTCAACCCCAAAGATCCATCTGATCTGGAGCATCAAAGGCAATTGGCGGAGTAGTTGTAGTTGAGCGGATCAGCAATCGAGCGCCAGGTCTGGCTATCAGCGTCCTAGCAGGAGTGGGAAGATAGAAAATTTGGAGTTGCCCCCAATAAGGCGAAACCGGTAACAGCGCGTTCAACCCAGGTGCGGGAAAGAAAGGAGTGGTCTGGCTTAGATGTACGGTTGGGGTAAGAGTGATTACAGAACTGTAGACAGTAGGCCTACAAGGTAATGCTTCTAGTGCTTAAAATTTGATGACAAGGCCTGAGCTATAATGGCGGTTTTAGGGGTCGTTGTAGGTTTGGGGTTATCAAGGGCTGCCTATTCAGAGAGGCCAAGGCAGTAAAAGAATAACATGACAAGAGATTGGTGGGGTAGACCGGCTGATAATGAATAAAGTCGCAGAATGGGATAAAAGCGTTGATTAATCAATTAGTACATTGACCGTTTGGTCACCTTACACTAGGGATGGCCCAATGATTATTGACCTATACCAACGGTACCGTGAGTACATCCACTACAGGCGGGAGACGGGGTCGAAGAGTACATCAGCGTGAACGTGCGACAAAGTGAGGTGACAAGAGAGGAGGCTGAATTCCAAAGATGGTGATTTTGTTGAGGATTCGATAATGAGCCTCAATTCTAACCTATGTTTGCAGGCCTCATCTATTCCAATGTTAGGTTGTGTCAGGTTAATTAAGAGCAAGGCATCTAGTAACATTACCAGCAGGACTTTGAACTTGGCTAAGTTTGAGCACGATTGCAAGGAATTGGGGAGTTTGTTTCAAAATTTAGATTAGACAACTGAAGAATTTTTCCCTGACCGATAATGAGGTCGGCGGTATTTCGCGAACAGTATCTACAATGAAGGGGATACCGGGAGCTACCAGCGTCAGGTGTGACGATTTTAGCAGAATGAATTTGATTGCGGCAGGAGTAAAGAGAAGTTCGAGGTTTAATTTGGCTCTACGTAGCCAGGGTGGTTGAAGACTAAGCAGGTCGCATCTGGATCCATGTTTTGGGCTAGTTGAAGGAACTAAGCGATCTCTAGTGAACACTCGCTGAAACTTCTCGATTGCCGCTCCGTCGAATTTCCGCATATGCGTGAAGATAATCGGCTACTATTCTGGGTGGGTCCCAGCGTGGGGCTTGGAGATGGTTATCCCGCAGTCTTCAGTGCGGAATTTCGTTGATAATAAGAACACTAATAATGTGTTCATTTCTCGACATCCGGGAGGCGTGCGCTAGATAAGATCAAATTTACACAAAGTGGACATATGGAAAACGAAAATTCAGTCGTGAACACGCAGTGTGTTTGTGCTCTCATGAAAATAACCATCAATGCTGAAATCTAAGAACGAGTTTCGCAGCTTTTGCGTCAAAGGTAGATATTGCTTCGCCAAAACTTTCTGGAGCTGACTGTGAATCGCGCACTGCGATTCAAACCAACTTTAAAGGCATCAAAGGTGCGCATCGCAGGCACAAAATTTGGCTAGGAAGCAACGGTGGGCGTCGTCATCTGGCCGGGGTCCTCAAAAGTAAAGAGAGTTATCTGGCGGAGATGAAGATCAATATGGATGTGGTATCGGAATGGAGATGATTCAAAACCACAGTGGATATCGAATGGGGTGGGTCGTGAGTCGTAGTCAACAAAATTCGGGAGTCAAATCAATGCTTAAGGTGAAACAGAGGAAAACATTCAAGATTGCATGAAGCTGTTTGCGGGACGAAATTGTCTGAAGAATTGTAGACGGAGAGACAATGAAATTCACAGGAGTGGTCACTGGACTTATGCCGCTGGGAGTGGACTGTGATGTGTGGCAGGAAGAAAACCAGTACGTGTGAGAATCACAAGCAATCCTTAAATACACTTGCCATGAATGACCTATGTGCTTTCCATGTTTAGTATCGGAGATTTTGGTGTTCTGCGGAGGTAAGGATCTAGAGGTTTGGGGATTGCGCAGCATTTCAGTAGCGTTATTAGCTATTTTGGCCGATCGTAATAGTTCACCTTAGATGAGGTACCCAGGGCGGTCATTCACGTGATTTTATATATCTTATGATTACGCGACCCGGTACTGGAGCGTCAGATCCGGATAGTAGCTTCCTAAAAGTGATAGGCAACTAGCGCAAAAGATTGAGTGGAGATTTCGGCGAGAGTTTGCATTGCATCTGTGATCACTGGAGAGCTTGAAGAACAGCCGGAGAGAGAGGGCAGTTTGGAATTTATTCCAGCTGGTGTTAAGGGGAGAAAAAAGGAAACAGCGATAATAGTTAGTTTCTTACAGAGATTATAGTGTCCTGACGACTGTCTTGAAATACGCAGAAGGTAGTTTTCCGTCGATGGGACTTGTGCAACGAACACCATCTGCTTGCTCCCTAAAGGGGGTATATGGCTTAGTCAGTCTAAGGCTACTTGGTCCTCATTTGTAGTACGTTCCTTTTTCATCTTCTGACATCCTCGCGGATGCAGAATATAGTGGCCTGGTAGGACGACTAGCGCAACGATTAGGAAATAAAGTCACTTTTTTCCGTTTTCGAAACTCTTCTGGTCTACAGTCCTGATGTACAGGCTACAGGGAATCAGTTATAACTGCTCATGATCAGTTATTGGCGCTGAGTTTTGCGCATGTGATCCACCGCAATTTTTTTACTACTTTCAATTGCCAGGAAAGGGCACAACTGAATGGGCTGCGGATAGCGGAGTGGGCTGGATGCTAGGACAGGAGTTGCCACGAGAAGTCATAGAAAGAAGAGAGGGGAGAAGCATGAAATCATACAGACCAGTGATTTGTGTTTGAACAGGACGATAGTCACTTGCAACACAGTAATTTTAGTAGACGTGCATGAATAATTAAGAAAGAAGAATGACGGCCGTTGTTCTAGACGTCAGCATACGTACCAGATGTGCGGTTGGGAGGACAGGTGCATGTTGAAAATAGAGGGTTGGTGATGAAGCATAAGTGAACAGTCCGATGGGCTACTTCCTCAGATCGCCAACAAGGCAGCCAGATACTTACCTACTGAGCAAGGGCAGTGTGGGGTTTCCCCGCTCTCAGGGTCAGGTCTGCGCTGATGGCAAACGTATCCACTGTAGAAGGTGGCCCAGTTCTTTCGCAGCTTGAATATGCTTTGGTCGCTGGGCTCAACCTGATCCAGCAGAGACTTTTCTTCTTTCTTCCAACAGAGAAATGGTTGAGCCCATATGGGTACTTTTAATAGTTCCTCCGCCTGACCTTAATTTTCCGCATTGTTTCTTCGCAACTGCTGGGGGTGGTCTGTTTCCCCACGCTCGGCGATTCTGAAGCAAACCTGTAGCAGTCATTTGGGTTTTCGCATGTACGGACTACCGAGAACAAAAGTCGGTTAAACAAGAACACGAGAATGGTGGTTTATGCCGTGAAGCACAGGCCTGTTCATATGGCTCCGTCATCGTCAACGCCGCGTCTTGCTTTAATTGACGAGTGCTTCTTAAAACTTACTAATGTGGACTTGTGTGTTGCGTAAGCAAATCAGATCGTCTGTGTGAAATGGACAGATTTTTTATAAAGTCTACCTGATTCCAGTTAGCAGGCTTCTGGGGATCATGATGAGTAGGTAGGAACAGTATAGGGAATCTCGAATGCGTTCTCTGATGAAACGTCTACGAAAAGAAAAACTAGTTCCGGTAATTCACAGCATAAAGACAGGATCCTTTATTTTGGCAGAGTAAATAAGAGGCGGAGAAATCTATGGGGAAAGGAATCAGGGGTTAGAAGACCGATATAAGGATGGTTAATCGCGGTTATAGCTGCCATAGAATTTAGCCTCCTTCTCCTATCACGATCCTTTATGTTATTTAGTGTTGTTTGCTGAGATTCAAGTTTTGGATGTTTTACTGTAGTAGCTGTTAGAATCCTAAACCAAATTCGCACGCCCGCGTCTCTGAGAGATAATGGTTGTATATGCGAATAAGTGTTTGAGCAGCCAACGGTTAACGGACTTCGGTTTGAAGGTGACGTTGGACGACGAAAGGAGACGCAAATGTTAAGGCAATGAGTTCCACAAGGAACAATATTTCACAATAAAATGTTTGCTCTAGCGCTTGTTCTTGCTATGCCCATTGTGACGACGAGCTTTGTGTTTCGAAGGGATTAGGGAGTTTGATTTCTGAACTGAGGGGCTGAAATGCAACTGTTACCATTGCTGAGAACATTGAAAAATATGAAGTTCGCTTTCGCACGCCGAAGGCACAGAGGTTCGAGATTCAGTATTGGACGTCGTTCTTTCCAATTTAGGTTTGACGAAATGCCTACTAGCTGCTTTGTAAATACACGCTGAACGCTTGCGATTGCGAGTCTGTCCCACTGTCTAATGCTGGATCAGATTAGAGAACAATACTCAAGAATGGGTCGGATGTGTGTTTTGAAGAGGTTTAATCAACTATCGCACAACTTAAAAGTCCTATGTAGCAAACAAACTATTTTATTTGTTTTCGCAACCTGAGTAAGTGCTTGCTACGAAAAGTTGAAGCTGCAAGGGTAGTTTGAAACTAAGTTACGAACCTTGTTGCTTATGGGGATGATTTCACTACCTATTATAGAGCTCCCAGTGGATAAGGTGCACTTGCAGCACAAGACGCAGCTTTTTTCGGCTGAAAACTTCATCGCCCATTCTTTGGCCCAAGTTTTTAGGGATATTAGGTCTTGGTGTTTTTCGGCGACAGTTGAGCCTAGAGCCTCAGGCTGGAAAGTGCAAACGATTTTGATGTCATCGGCAGATTGGAAGAGAACACCGTTCCGGAAAACGTTGAAGACATAATTTACGTACAAAAGAAACAGCAGGGGACCTAGTACACCGCCTTGAATTACACCACTAGTAACTGGTCTGGGGTGGGAGTTGAGACCGTTTAATTTCACTCTGATGTCTGAATGAAATGTATGCCATACACCATGAGAGTATAGGGTCAGTGATCCTATAGGGTTTGATCTTTTTATCGTCCTACGATAAGATAATCTGTCGAAAGCTTTCGTCAAATCCAGATAAACTAGTATCACCGACTTTCCGGCGTCGGCAGCCGTTGTGACTGCATCCAGGCCATCAGTCATACACGTAGCGTAAGGTTTCTTTCGGAGAAAACCGTGTTCACTAGTGTTGACAGTAAGGTATGTAATGAGCTGCTTTTTAATCAAACGCTCCATGACTCTAGAGGCAATGGGGGTATGGCTGATCGGTCTATAGTTGATTGGGTCGAGTCGTGTGCCTTTCTTATATATGGGAATTATGACAAACGTTTTCCATTGGGAAGGGAAGGTGCCACATTGGACAGAGAGGTTGAATATGTTTGTAAACAATATTGAGATATCTCGTCCACCTAGTGTGAAGATGGCTGGATTAATGAGTCTGGTCCAGGTTGATGGCTGAACTTTGTTTTTCCACCAATGGAGCTATTTCTTTTGGTAAGAACGAAATCGTTGATAAGGTTTCCGAAGTTAGGCATGGTGAATACGGGTTGGAAGGTTGCTATCAGTTGTTAGGGATGAGGCAAAGAATCTGGAAAATGCCTAAGCGATTTCTTGGGGGTTGTTGAGATGAGCGTCATTGTGTGTAAGGCGGTGGATAGCAGTCCCCGAGGGACTGGCGTCATTTACTCGTGATTTGACTAATTGTGCCAAAAATGCTTGTGGGTTGGGTTTGGTTTACTCACGTGATTCTTGTCTTTTACGAAGGGAGTCTATTATTGTTTTCAATTGTTTTGACAGGCGATTTGGTTACAGAAACAAAGAAAAGTCCGTGGCTCTAAGAAAGCTTTTCTGAAGTTAGCTTAGTCGGTCATAGCCATTCAATTTGTTGGCAGCGATTGAGCCTGTGCCGCGTGATCCTGTCTAGGCATTCGTGCCGGAGTGAATAAAGTTTCTCAGCTGCGATTTGTAACTCAAATGCTAGGAAGAAAGAGTCCCAGTTACTATTGCGCAGCAGAGTTCGCAGGCGACCCTAGCTTTCCCTAGCGGTTGCAGATGGCATGCTACTGCGGAAGAATAATATGGATGTTCAGCTAGCAGGCAGATGACCGCGTCCAAGGAAACTCCTTCAAATGGATGTGAGGACGTGCGTCAATCCGGTCGTAAATATAAGGTAAGGGATGTTTCTATTTCTAGTCGGGTCAGCTGCGCGTTGTAATCATCCACTTTGCTGAATGTTGGCAACAAAGGAGAGCAAGAAGTTAGGGGCGGCGAAAATTCACCAGCAAATGCCTGGAGTACTGAAGTCTACCGCACGATTTTGGGACCTGTTAAGGTGGCAGTGGAGTTAATTGTGTCATTGTAGCGGTTCTTATAGCTACGGTGGTTTGGTGGCCGACTTGCTCATGGAAGTTGGAGGAGCATAAGTAATAGAGCCTTAAGTCCCTAACCGTGTGTGATAGAGAAATTGGCATGCCATTTATGGAGGGAGAGCCCTGAGGGGCATGGCATTTAAATGTTATCTGAAGACCCTCGTCAGCAGAGAACTTCATAAGCCACTTGGAACTTCAGTTATCAAGAGGCTTTAGGTCTTCATTGATAAGTGTGAACGCAGGATTAAATGAAATAGCTTGAACGAGGATGGAAAAACAAACGCTAATATTGACTACCTGAAAGGTAGGATGATAACCAACATAATTGGTTATCTCTTATTCTATAGGTCTTATTCTTGCTTGAATTTGGGAGTGGGGAACGCAGTCAAACGCTTTCGAAATGTCTAAAATGATTATGAGACTCGACCGGTGCGATTCAGCGCTCTGGGTAACCAGGCCCATGAAGTTAAGTTGACAGATGAAGCAAAATCGGCCATTCCAGACGCCGTTTTGGGAAGGGTTGATGAAATTTTGAGTAATAAGGAAGCTTATCAGTTGTTATTTAACACCTGCTTCCAATAGCTTGGATAGAAATGGTGTGTATTTAACAAAGCAAAAGTTCTCAAAGTCATGCATGGAATCCATTTTGGTGAGGAAAGGTAATGGATTTCTTCCAATGTGGAGAGAAAATAGGGCAAGTTATAGAAAGCGAGATCAGACTTAGAAGGAGCAGAGGAAGTTCCAGAACAGCGGTGTGAAATGGCACTTCTGTGATGACATGCGGCCCGTCCTGTGGGAATGCTTGGCACATCTGGTTGCTGTCATGCTGTTAGCAAAGTCGAATTAAATGGAGGATAAAACCCAGCCGAAGTCGACATGGGATGGATTTCCAAAATCAGTAGGTTTTCGTTACTGAGAGTCGTTGAGAATGATGAGTTGAATGTTTCGACGGCGTCTACAGTGGACTACATGCGGAATGGCCAAAGAATTTGGCTCCGAGAAGCTTTGAAAATTCTGGAAACCTTTCCAGCTGGTTTAGCCGACCCAAGGGCTGACATTTTGCAACTTTTGAACCTTAACTCAGAATCAATAACATGTTTCTTGCAGATGATTAACTTCCATTAAAAGCGGGAAAACTCCTGCTTTATTGAAGATTTTCTGGTCCTCCAGAAGTTTCATCTGTAGCTCAAAAACATTACTAGGCTTCTTATGTTTATGTTGAGTGATTGGAGTGGAGAATAATGGTAAAAAAGTGGTTTGCCGCAGAGGTCGGCTGCCGCATTCCGTGGGCCAAGCGATTATAGACAGCTGGACCAATCAAAGGTTCGCAGGGCATCAGGCAATTCTTCCCAACTAGTCGACGTATATCAAGAGGAAGCAGTGTATTAAACACAAATTGATGAGGTCTTGTCATGGAGGGTGAAGTTACATGTGACCATCTTATGATCACTCCCAGGGAATGGTTTTCCTACCGAGACCTTAACATTACGAGTGCTGAGCTTGGAAACTAGGTCTGAAATATCATGGAATTTGTGGGCATGATCACATGCTTAGTCCATCCTTCAGCCTGCGTTTCAAGAACAAAGTCGGGAGGATTGGTGGGACGAATAAATAGGACCAACAGATGTTGCCTACATTAAAGTCGCCTGAAATTATCTTATGAATGAAGGAGAGGCTAGAAAAATAAAGCAGGGCTTGTGTGAGGCAAAAAATCAGAACTATTCGAGTTGGTTGGTCGGTGTATATATCTTATGTTGATTGGGAGCTCGGGTAGCTGCATGTAAAATCAAAGCGAGTCAGAGGTGGAATTAAGTAATGGTTGATGGAGAAGGAAAGCTGTGTTTGGCTGCTTTGCGTCAGTTAGGAAACCGCTTCCTTTACGATTTGATCTATTGGTTTCGTACAGACTGCGACCCGCCAACGAAAGAGATGAAGTGAAGTTGTGGTCTGCTAACCAATTTTCTGTTAGCAAGATAATTTTGTGAGAGGCTTTGGCTGCTGACAATCTTAGCTCCTATATTTTGTAAGTTAGAGAACGGGAGTTCGAAGGAGTAGGGAAAATTCATTGCGTGATTTTCAATAGGTGGGTTCTGCGGAGTCCAAATAGTCAGCGGGTGTATCAGAGTTTCGGATAATGCATAGCTGTGATGAGGGAGTAAACCTATCAGAGTTAATTATACTGGCCGGCGAGGAACTGCTTATGGTAGAGGATTTGTGAAATGAAAGGGAAGGTGAAAGAAGATGACTGGGATTGAATGAGCGGGTTATCAGAGAATGTCGGCATGAGGGCTAAGGTATCACTGATGGCAGGACAGTATTAAGTGGTCGATTGGTGACACCCTCAAGGCGGAACTGCTAATCTAAGGAGATTGTTAAGCGGGAGACTTGGAAAATCTGGAGAAATAGCCAGTTCTCGGGTAATTGCAAGTGCCTGTTGGAGTAGAATTTACTTTTGGATCTCGCAAGACTGAGGAAACCGGTGTTTGACAGGCGGGGCAACTGAGATAAGAGCTGGACAAGAGTGGGTTGAGAAGGGTGTCTCACAATATGTTGTGGATCAGAGGGCTAAATACAGGTGTACAGTTTGCCAGGTAGCCTGGGGGAGACAGCTAAATCGTGCAAATTTATGAGGATACTGGTAGTTGGGGTGCAGGCTTTGGTGTAGAGGAGTAGAAGGGCATTCGAGTGGCCAGAATGCGTTTAAATAAGGTTTCCTAATACGTGGGTGAAATTAGAAGAGGTAATTGGCAGGCTCTCAGTATGGAGGGGCTTTGGTGTGGTGTTGGAAGTTAGCAACTATGTTCCCGAATGAGGGTGGAGGCATGGGTACAGTGGGCCAGTCATTTCGTGATCGTAAGCCGCGGTTAGTTGGTTGCCGTGCGTTTACGGGCCCTCCCACTTCGCAAAGCTCATATCTAGATGGCTTGGTCGAGTTCAATGTGCCGAGGGTGCCGGATATTTGAAGTGTACGGGCAGGTTGACTTATTGAATTAGCTGGGCATCTATTGATGTGAAGGGTTATGTGGTTAATTGGATAGGTGGCCAATGTGCACTTCCTGTGGGATTCAACAGATTTAGTCTAGGTGTCGTTCTGTTGTTTGACAGAAGGCGAAGGAAATGCTTCTAGGCGTATCCATGATGGGGTAGGCGTCAGACGGTTGAGGTTATTGACATGACAAGGCATTGGTGAGGCGACGATCAGCTGGTTGGTTAAAACCTCAGCATTTCTAGCATGAGGAGCTGTTGTCAGCAAATTGAGATGGGCACATTCGCGGGTTGGTTGGACAGGCGAATGGAAGTGAATTTCTACTAGGTCCACCGGTATTGGTTGCTACCAACGGAGATATAGTCTGGGGTTTACGGCTTTCGCAGCGGATATCATAGGAGGAGTTCTGTCACTACCATCAGTGGATTTATTCTCAGACGGATCAGTTACAGTTTTTGGGATGATTAGTTTGGACAGGAAGTTGAAAGGCGTAAGTAGGTGGGAGGCTGATCGTGCGAGTTGTTTAAGGATATTTTTGAGTAAACACAGTTTGTAGGTTGTCCAAGATTTTGGTCACCAAGCATGGGTTAACGTGAGATGTGGGGTAATGGTGTATATCTCAAGGAGAAGATAGGTTACTTTAATTCCGGAAATTGGCCCAACATTTTGCCGCTCATAGCCGACCCCTGCAGGCCTTTCACTGCTCAGAGCGTATTTTTGCCGACTTCAGAAGTTGTGATAATTTGTGTGCTGGCAGTAAATCTCTCTGAAAGAGAGTTTTATCATTGCAAATCTTGATATTTTTATATTGTGTCGTTGAAAATAGTTGCCTTGTTCGTTATAAATAAAACTGGACAGCTATTTTTGGGGAATTTCTTCCGTAGCCTAGAGCACGGAAAATGGTGTTGGGTCTTACAGCAGGCATTGAGAATGGTGGGTTGGACTAGTGGCAGTGCGAGGCGGTCCGGTATAATAAAGAAAACAGTGTTCTTTGCATTCGCAACGTCTTTGTGGTCTTCGCTAGTTACGATGTCAAAAAGTGCCCTGTTGCGGCGAGATTGCTGGCAGTAGTAACATCGGATCAGTCAATGAGGCTGGCTCATTGAGACACTCTCGTTGGCAAGTCTTTGATCTACTGGACGTTGATTTCTAGGTTCTTTGGTCTTTTTGTGACATCCAAAGCTGTAGCACTACAATTACTAAATATATCGAAAAACGGAACTGAGTACGTTTCAGTGGCAATCAGAGGTTTTAATAGATTTGAGTTCAATGGTACGGCGCTGATGTCGCTTTGGTTCTGCTGGTGGAGGTATCGTAAGTATTTTCCAACGTTAAGACTGCAAGTGCTATGAGATGCTATAAAGGTTTGGCACCTTCCAAACAGACAACGCGATGGTGTCAAGACGTGCAGGAGTCTGCAGGTGAAAGATAAACAGACAGGCCAACTGGCAAATTTGCTCTTTAAAGTAAATCAATAGAACGATAGATTATGTGGTTCGCATCACAAAGGCGATTAAATTATTTCCAGACTGAAACTGAAAATGTGACAGTCCTGGTTTGCGATAAATTTTGGCAGAGTCTTAGGCGGGAGATTAGATCAATGGTTACTATGGAGCGGTAGCGGCACTGTTCTTGTACACGGAATGCTTGTGTCACAATTAGTTGGGAAGAGGAGCCAACTCTAGGGGCGGCGAACGGACGGCAGGCATGATGAAGGAGAAAGAAAGCGAAACGGGACTTCAGCAGTGTCTCATTCGGCGGTGAGGGTTCTCAGTCAAGAGAATATCACAGCTGAACGTTTGCTGAAATCACCAAACGTTTCAGTCTTGGTCCGGAAGAAGTCGATCAGTGGTTCGCAGCACCAAACCGGACTTCTTAAGTCTTGTGCAGCAATTTCAAACCTCCAGTCAATGCGTACCTCAATTTGCATCAGAAATCGAACAAGAACAAGATTTCTCCACATAGTCTTGCGGTGTTATTCATGCACCACACTTCATGTAAACAGCAATCACGCCTTTGACAATGAGCCGCAATCCCTGCGCAGCCAGAAGAATAGGACAAAATTCCGTGCAAAATTGAATGTTCCATGAAGTCGAATGAATAAAAATTAACCGTCCCGTGGTTAGAGCAAATACAAGGGATTCTTCACGCTTGAGCAAGTCTAGCAATCGCTTGTCCAAGTGTGACAGCCAAACATCGGCGTAAACAAACGTAAAGTCCACAGTTGACCAACGTAAGCGATAAAACGAAAGTGGGCTGCAACAAAAAACCGCCTTATGTCAAGTAGCCTGTGACTGCATCAAATGCCTTTAAAATAATCTCAAATAAAGAGCGCAGGGACGAAACAACGAAGAGTAAATTCATCGAGCCGAAACTAGGCGATGATCAAAATCACCGTCACTATGGGAAACTTGGGCAGAAATATTTCACTACTGAGCAAGGAAAGAAGGAATTCTCAACAACTCTAAATGTTACACTAGCTGCCTAATTTCATCCATGTATCAATAGCACAAAATAACATCTGGCATACGATCTTCCTTCTTCTCGTCTACGCTCCCGGTGCACCGAAGTTCACGGGACTTTTAGAAGCAAACCCGAACACATTTAGTCTACGACCCCGTGACTAGTCACCTTATTCTGGTAGGCAGAACTCCCCTAAGCCTGTGCGCAGGACGCTATTGGCGGTACGATCATGTCTTTTTTGAACTGGACCGTTGGCTTCAACCTGACGATCTTCTATCATCCCCGGGGCCTACTGCCCTCCGTTCGCTGTTTCTGTGGCCACAAGGACCACCTCACCATTTTTAAAATTTCGTTACTTGGTCAACCACTTCGGCATTGACTGAAGAGTGGGTAAGTATTCGTCTAACCACCACCGCCGGGTGTCTGACAAGTGGTTTCCCTCCTCCCAATGATTTGCATGATCAACTTTGTTGTCACCACTCAGTGGTAAGTCGCTGCTGTCCCAAAACGGATGCAAGCCGTTTGGCGTCGGTGTTGGATGGACGTTTGCGTCGGAGGACACAGATACTAGCGGTCAGTTGTTCGAACCTGTCAAGAGCATGAGCCTTAGACTTCATCCGTGACCACTTGGTCTCTCGGTAGTACTACCAGCAGCTGCCAATCAGTGAGATTATCCGCTCCTGGACGCCAATTCGGAGAATGGATGCAGGAAAATTGAAACACCACTTTTCCCTTGCCAGCAACCAGTCCGCAATCTTCTTTTGAACGCGGCGGATTACAAAGTCCTTCAGCCGACAAAGTTTGCGTCACGTGGCTGTATATCTCTTTAGGCTCCCCTCGTCTATCTACAAACCTCACCAGAGCCAAGATGAACCAGTCAGTACCTCCAGGTGAACCGCGTGGGATTGCAGACAGCTGAACAAACAGCCGTAAATCTTCTCCCACTAGCCCTTTACCTACAGTAACAAGATCAAGGTAATCCTCCCTTAAGGAGGCGGAACACCACCACCCCTTCTCCGGCCGACACAAGGGCGGCGGAACCATCACATGCTGGTCGAAGAAGGCCTTAATTCTGCGGCATACTGCATGTCTTACTATTACACCCCTCGCACCACTGCTTCAATTCACGATCCAGTAATGCTTCCTATTACTTGCTGGGACGTGTAAAGTTTTCATGGTGCCTTACGTACTTTGGCAATAAACAATTGTCAGGTCTGTTATCAGATGACGTTTGGGCATTATCACGTGATACTTATAACTAGCTGGGTGGCCAATATGCGCCGGTAGACCCTCCACGCATAGCAGGTCGTCAATATTCAGTGGATACCTTCCGCAATTAATGCTGTTCACCCCAATTTCTTACCCGCAATACGATGCCAAATGCCTCATTCTGTACCAGTGTGATCATCAATAGCCTTACTTGGTTTGTTTCTTCAAGTAGCACTTACCCAACTTGACCATCCCGTCGTTTCTTTTTGAGTGCGTAGTGAAGATATAGGACAGGATTTTAATCAGCCATCACCGCTTCATGCAGTCTTGATAAGTCTGTATCGCCGAAAATGTTGCGACAGATCCGCGCACGAAATAAGAGTTAATTGAAAACTGTATCTTTGTAAATTTCACTCAGTCGGGGCCACAGTAGACGCAGAAAAGTAGAATGAGGGTGTGTAATTATGCAAAACCATTAGGCCAGTTAACTGACTCTTTCGACATCCACTTGGATGCCAAGTTGGCAATGCTGTCTTTGGACTGAACATGCCTCCACTGTGGTGCTGTAGGATACTGGCGGGTAAAGCCTATTCAGCCGGCCACAAATGTACTAAACGGCGGTAGTGAGGAACGATGGGTGAGCGCTCCGGTGCCACACGTTTCGGAAGGCATAGGGCGAAGCTCTCTTCGTCACCCAGCTGATCACAACCTCATGGTCCGTCGCCGAAAGTTCAGACCAAAGGCTTGCTACAGGTTTTGTGGGTGTTACATTTGACTCACTGAACAGCTGACTATTTGTAAGCATTCGCCAGATATCTGCAGCAGCATCCGTTCTCTGATGCTTGGAAAAATGTTGAACTCTGCCAGAACAACGTCCTCTTTTTTATTTAATAAGCTTCTCGTTATCCTGCTCAGCCAAACGTCCTTCCAGGCGGCAACGTCCGGCTGGTTAAGGGGTTGATCCCAACCTTGGTTCTATTCGCACAGTTTTGAAGAAGTTGCCTCGTCGGGCGGAGAGTGGACCAGCCAACACTTGTGGAACAAACAGGGAAAAAAGGTTTAATAGAGTACCAGGCCTGGTATTCGGTTTATCTGCCGACTCGAAATGTAGTGTAACCTAATCACAAATTTTGTCCCACGATACCCCTAGCGCTCTCTACGATGTAGCTCCAGTCTACGGGAGTGGCAATGTAGTAGAGTTACCATCTCGATCTACAACTGTCGCTGCTGACTTAAGGGAAATTGTAGGTCTATTTCCTAGGTCGGAATCTTCCCTAGGCTAGTAGTGGACTGATGCCCCTCGCAAACGTGACCCCCACGAGATCAGCAAAGAAGGGCATAGCACAATTACAGGCAAAAGCCGGTCCTTATCGCTTCCGGCATTGCCTTGCCACAGCCGGAGACGAATAAGTTGACAGTATTTCGCAGAGCGCGGCTGGCACAAAAAGGGATACCTTGCCGTAAACCGGTGTGCGGTCACTTGGTACTCACGAGTTTCCAGTGCCAAGTATCCTTCTAGCCATCACAGGGAATGGGGCGCTACCCTATCACTCTCAGGTGTCATCACCTGCATGAAAAGTTCTTCCACGTTGGCTGAAATGAAGATTCACCCCTTCCAAAACGCAGTAATATCCCTACGGGTTTCGTCGACGTGTCCAGATGGACGAGCTGGGAAGGAATATTTCGATTTCGGGTGTGGAACGAACATAAGAGAGGAAGGCGAATTGTTTTGGCCGACAGTTTTCTCTTGTAAAGCAGTGCTGTCCAGCGTGGCAGCAGAGCATCGATCCCATATCCATGCACTAATACACAGAGCAGTGAACTGTTAAATTTCAGCTCGCCTTTATGTTACATGTGAGAACTTGTGAAAAATTTTGTGATATCATGAAGTGTTGCTTACTTGGATCGAAACAAAACCAGGTGCATGACAAAGTAAATCACAGAATAAGCCAACTGACAATGTAATTGACTTCACGCTAACTCGGTGTGCCAGTTTACATTGTTCCATGGCTCATTGGGCTATATCGAAAAGAATTTCTCGGAAAGAATTTTCAATCATGCCAGGAAGAGCAACGAGTAGAGGTCTGAAGAAACTAACTTCAGGTCGTCCTGGTTGGGAGTTGATCTAAGTAAGAAACTCGGTCGTAACAAATGAGTGGACGAAGAATAATTCCAGAAGGGTGAATCTCCACTCAGCTATGCCCCACTGATTTGCGGTCAGGTTCTTGTCAGAACCAAGGGCTGAACCCACTAGTAGTACCCGTCCATCAATTCCCATGAGAAACACACTTACAACTAATTCCATACTGCATCGGTCGTCGCGTAAGATAATCAGGACCGCGCTGCCCATTGCACCGAGCGCAGGTGAGGTGGGTAGTGATAAATATGATAGTGCTTAGAATTCCATCTTTTATCCAACTAGTTTCTTCTATCTCCAACCCAATATCTTTGCACACTTTGCCTACCCTAGTATCTCCACGCCATATACTCGCAACGGTTCGTGGTCAAATAGTATAATAAGCAGCTTTTAGTCTGCTAGCCCACATGTTCTCATGCCTCGTCAGCCTCTGGATCTCGGTTCCTCTAATGTGCGCACTTTAATGCAGGCTGGCCAACAGGCGTGTTTAGCTCTCACAGTGGACTCCCTTTGCGATTGATATCTGCTGCGTGAGTGAAACACGAATTTAGGATTCGAGTAGAGTAATTCAACTAAGTGCGCCTAGTGCTTCGTCAAGGTATTTCCTGCATCCTTCAGGGGACGAAGTGGCTCAAGCTGTGGGTCAACTCGGTGTAGGAATTAGTCTTATTTAGGAAGAGTGAAGCCGTCCTTTTAGACTGGATCC
>LUCM01009996.1:0-12228 GCA_008360955.1 Fasciolopsis buskii
ATTAAGTTCGTCTTCCATCTCCGACTGCTGGAAACCCGTCACTATCATTCCCGTCCCTAAATCTAGCAGTTCTAGTGCTTTAGCAAAACATTTTTGCCTTAAAATCTCCTGGTCTTGAACTGACGGAACGTGCCTTACTCAAGCGCCTGCTTCCTTCTATGTCCCCTTAATGACCCCTCTTAAGTTTGCCTATAAATCTAGCAGGTCCACAGTGGACGCTGTCGCCTCCCTCATTCACCACATTTGTAAGTCCTTAAACGCATCAGTGAAATTTGTGCGTTGCGCCTTCCTAGATTATCCGTCGGCATTCGGTTCTGTCCCACGGTATCTTCTACTTCACAAACAGGGAATATTTGGTTGTCCCACGCTTTTATTGGCATGGCTGTCTGATTACTTTACTAGCTGAACCCGGTGCACATGAATGGACGTTAAAACTTCAAAACCTTTGACCAACATTTCTGGATTGCTTCACGGTGTTGTTCTTACATCAAATCTCTTTTCCACTTACTCAGCGACTTATCAACTAGCTCCCTGTTATCTATTTAAGTAGGCTGATGATGTTGTCCTCTCTCAGCCCGTTTCGAGCAACGATGATTTTCAATTTTTTCCAACAACTTATCTTCTGTTTTAAATTGTTCCGCACAAGCTGGTTTAAATCTTAACATATTTGATGTTTCTAATGTCTGTTCTCTCTCTCTCTCTCTCTCGGTCAGTCTAATCATCCAAAACGTCCTTCATGAACTCAGAAACACTTATCAGGTTTGACTGTATGAAATATCTAGGAGTTAATATTGATAAAAAAATCTGAAGTTGACTTCTCATCTTTCCTGATTGGCCCGCCTCGTTAATTAATTTCCAACCTGACGGGATTGGAGTAAACATGTTGCGAAAACCAGACCACTTACGTGAACTGGTTAACAAAAAGACTGTGATTCATACGACCCGCCTTTCTGCGAACGCACCCCCCCCCAATCACGACTCGAAGTCACCTGGCGGTGATAACGAGGTACCATTCTGTCGGAACGCACTCGTGTCATGAGACGATTGTTAGACACTTAAGACTTACCAAACAACTTACAACATTTCGAGAACATCGGTAACGAACGCAACAACTGTTTCTTTGATGAGAATGGCATTCTTTCGCAAAAGCCACTATTATCAACTGCTAGATGCCACTTGCTCCATCAAATTGCGGAGTACTCCTTATTTTAAATGTGCCTATTTGTATCACAACTGCCTAACGTGTGTAAAACGATCCTTTAAAAGTGAATTCCTAATTAGCCACATCGACAATATACTTATAAAAAGATTAAAGCACTCCAAAAAACCCACTTCTCAAGGCCGCCCAATAAACAACTTATTAACAAGGCTAAAGAAAAATGTGTGGAAACCATAAATCAAAGCAAAGGAACGTTTTATTGAATGGTTGACGTATAAGTGTGACAGAAGAGACATGCCGCCCATGGCCACTATAGCCCATTAAACGGAGGGAGTATCGGCCACCATAACCTTGGAACTTAGAGTGGCGTAGAGCCACACAATGTCTCAGTAGGTTAGGGGTGGTACCGATCTGAGTGACAGCGAAACATTAGTACAATCGGTATTTGAATCAGCCGTCGGATACAATACAATTACTTACATCGTAGGTTGCAATGAATAAATTGATGTATTCATCTGGGCAATCAATTGAGTTAGTCGACTGTTAGGCTCGGAGTACATCGTGATGGTTTGGGATGCATCAGTGGGATCACCTCTAACAGATGATAGGTTTGCGTCTCCCAGCAAGTCAACTGTACGTTGGAAGATGCGAAGACACAGGTCACCACGTGGTTCTGACTGGAATTCATCAGTTTTTGTCAAGTCTGATTTGTCTACACTAGTGGACTGCATCTCAGAGCCCAGAACCGACGAGGTGGAGACACGAAGCACTTTGCAGCTGATGGCAAACAAAGCGCCGACGGATTGAATCAAACTAGGTAGAGTGAAGAAGTGACTGCGAATTAGCTTAACAAATAAATTATCATCGCATGTTTAACAATCATACGAAGAAAAATAGTCGTCTTTGATTCGCTATTCTAACGGGTAAGTTTGGGATAAAGTGAAGAAAATAACGGCATGACAACCAGATGAAGGACTTACGTACGCAGATTTATTTGGTCACGCTCGCGGATCGGTGAGAGCTGCAAGAAAACCAAACAAAATAAACAACGATTATAAGGAGCTGCCTGTTATTTCAATTGCTTTGTCACACGATGGTAATTGCAAGTATCATGCCAATGCGAATCGTTGCGACTTGCAACAGGCAAAACATGATCAAGTTAGACAGCACACTGAATTGTTGTCATATCGGTGACGGTTTTCGGTCGCCGAATTACCGCGACCAGAATCCGAGACCAAGACTAATTGAATAACAGCGAGAGGTCAGCCAAAATTGGACAGTTAACACTGGTCAGTGCACCACCAAGCACAGTAATTCAAACTGACTGGTCGGATCAACAACCATTCAAAAACAACAAGCCCCATAGCCGAGTTGGATCAAGAGACCTACGGCGACAAGTATATATACCCAGTGGACATATAGCAGTAGGGTTTCCACTAACAGGGGTAAAATGAGATCGTTTAAAAGCGAGTATTCCGTATGGATACACGAATTTCATTTACTAAACCCTGTAAAGAATGAGGACCTTTATTGTAGTGACTGACGCAGAATCAGTATGTTTAAATAATAGTAAAAGAACCTACCAGGTAGAAAAGAAACGAACAACAAATTTCTCACTTCCCGGTTCCGAAGCATTTTGTGAAAAAAGACAGGATTTCAAGAGATGAAGTAATAAACGTATGAGTCATATCATCCCTCTTAATGTACATTACTCTCTTAGTGAGACATGACATTCGTCTCTTTAGCTGCGATTAACAGCTGTAAAAAATATCCAGAACCGACCTAGATGTCAGTCAGCTTGCATCTGTGTTAAAAAAACGATTAATGCGGCATTAGGCGTTCCAGTAATATGAAAGCAATTGACAAAAAACATGATAAGAAAAGAGGCAGAAAATAATTCGAAAACAAACTTCATTTCGTCCGAACTGATTAACGATCCATGTTGGTGTATGAGATACCGTAAACCGCTGCCCGTCCAAAACGGAAAGCCCTGTCTTCATAGATGAGAAAAGCATATGGAGTTCTTCCAGTTTGGAGGCATATTTTTCGCAGGAGCTCCTCAATATTTGGCGACGAGCACTAACCTATAAAAGCGATGGGATTCACTCGCCAGAACAGCTCTCATATCAGTAATAAGACAATAGATTTTTGCGTCAAGCTTCCCGCAGTTAAGTGTGACATGAAACGCTAAAAGAAAACAACTTGGTTATACGAACCAGGTGCAGAAATGCAATGACATAATTATGGGAACCGATGCCTGGGCAATCAAGCGGCGTTGTGTCCGGCTCAATTCACATAATCATTATAACCTTACACCAATGCGATCTGGTTTTGGTGGCTATCTTGCTGTCCAATATAAACAAACAATAATAGACGATGAAAAAGTCGGTCTACGAGTAAAACCTTTAAGTGCATGAAAAAAGGTTTCCAATGCAGATACTCCGCTGACCGCGACAGGTAGAAAAGAACATACCCTGACTGCCCAGTGTGAGGATTCCGTGAACCAAAACACGACAGACTAATCAGACCTAATCGGTACAAACTACTAGGGTTTTCATAGCGTTTGTTGATCACTAGCTTCAAACCACCATCGCATTCGCAAAGGAGAATACACTAGGCGTAGAGACCTGCGAGCATGGTACTCCAGTGTACTGCGATACTGCTATCAAACGACTGTAGGACTTGTATGGATATCTTCAGGCTGCAATGAGGTAAAAAGGATTTGATAAATATGAATAATTTCCCAAGTTTATTGGTTTCTCTATTAACTGGAGGAAGACGTCGAAAAAAGTCATGCCGAACACAGAAACCTACCACAGGCAGGTTCTCGCTGAACGTAACAAATGATACATGACAGAGATGAATCTCGCTGAACACAAACAGGAAATCAAGTAATCCGAAACAGTGTGGCACTAAAAATTACAGACACCGTCAACATAACGTACTTCGTCTAGTAGCTTCTGCAACGATGTCTGGAAGGCTTCAGGTAGTTGGCCCAGATTTTCTTTTTTATTCATAATATGAAGCAGTTCACTTGAAAACAAGACGCAATGTGAACAATTCAGATTTTAAATATTAAGTGAATGAACGCAGCAACTGCACTGCAAATGACGTGAAGCGAGAATACTAGGGCATAAAATCCGAAAGCATACGGAGCGCACAAATACACATTTTAAGCTCATGCTGTGAAACACTTGTGGAGAACGCGGGCATCAAAAACGAGTGAACAATACGAAGGAAAATACATTCGCCAGAATTCTATGCTGTCTAGAATATAGCACAGATGGGGCAGTGGTAGACGACAATCCGCTATCTCTCGGCTGATCACTAGGCCTGACCTACTGAACGAAGTAAGTTTCAGGATCACGGATGCCGGTCCTGCCTAGTGGCACATCACGTCCCAGAAACTATTCGGTGAGTTCTTTGATTGCAACACATGACCAACACATGGCGGAAAATCATTGACCAGAAAAATACGGAATGAAGTGCGTGTGGCAGTCAATCAGACGATGAAGATGTTCATTATTGGCGCTGATAGAAGTTGTGGTGGGATTTTTTTCCAGCCCATTACTACCGAACGGGAGATGTGAGAATACAAGTGGCCATTTTTGGTTGTTCATCTCAAGTCATTACAATCACATCAAGCAAACTGAATACCCCACCGAGAGGAGCCACTAAGACGATCGGGAACTTCAGCAACGAAACATCAACCTTAAGGGGTGCGGTGAGTTTAAGATTGATGACCTCAGCTGGAACCTAAATAATATGACAGTGACGTCATCGAATTTTGCCCAAGTTAGTTCAACAAGTCAGCAAGGCTCTTTTCAGACGTGAGAATGAGCATACTGGTAGCAGTGACGTTGACCACGTGACAAATTTCGATTTGTTCCTGGGTACTTTGGAAAAAAATGGTATAGGTGGGATTTATTAAAACCACACATCTAGACTTGAAGTAGACAGCCAAGAAACCGCTCATCGAGTCGATTACACTGCATCAAAACTAGCACACTTGATGGTCGCTGACACAATAATCAGCAAAGATGAACAAAAACTTGTTAGCCGATGTCAGCCAATTACGTTTCAAGCGTTTCAATCGAATCGTGAGCTGACTGACTGACCAGCTGAACGACCACCAAAAGGAACATCATCGTAGGGCACGTAACATGGCAAGCCCCACCCAGCGCCAATTTTTTCACCGTATTACAAGATCCAACAAAAATAACAAATATGCTAGATGGGTATTGGGTGGACCTACAGGGGTGCGGAACACAACCAATTTAGGTAATCTCGCTGTGCATTTTCCCGTTCCTCGTCGCTACGATACCTCTTGACCTCCACATGGCTTCTTGCGCTCAAAAGGAGGGACGGGAAATTGCACGGTCCGGTAGATGTGTGTTCGATTTAACCAATCAAAACAAAAAATAGTTTTCTGCCGTATGAGAAATGAGTGAAGAGATATGGCCTACAGCCGCTAGGATCCAATACATCGAAATCAGCAACAACGACATTGAAAACTGCAATGGTGAAGGACCACATAAAGCTTCAATAGGCCGGGGATGATAACTCGGGAGAAAACTAGCACGCCACCCGGGTCCTATGGTCTCTGGTACGTATGCAATCAAAAAAAGGAAACAAGGAATGAGAAACAGGATGTCACAAACCTTATTCTCCGTCGAAAGAGAAAAAGTACAATGAACGAAGCCTACCAAGACTGACTAAAAGGAAAAAATACTTATAAAACTGCGTAAAGTGAAAACAGGTGAGGGGAATGGATAATATCAGGGTGGTACAAAGCACGTGCATTACAGAATACCGTCTTTCCTCCATATCGACGCTTTAAAAACTTACCTCTGAGGCTGTTTCTCAACAAAATGTCTCACGTTTTCCACGATACTGGATAATTGTGATTCTGACACTTTCTTGAACTTCTGTAGACGGTCTTCAAAAGTGATTAAATTGCTAAACATAAAACATGGAATAAGCAGCGGCAGAAAAAATGACGCAGGTGGATAAGTTTCTATGTGCTTTTTAACATCACCATCTGAAGACAATGAAGAAAAATTGATTAGTTTCGGGACTAAAATGGTTAAACTCGCAATAAATTTAGTCTCCTACGAATAAGAACAACGCATTTACTCTGATTTACTTTGCTAACCGCGGTTTTCTACTATTTTGTCTTAGGCATGTACAAAAGAAAGTTATCACTCATTTAGTCCCAGCAATCCTATAGCTTCTGATCTGGTAACAATGTGTTCCGGTTTCGGAAGCCATCTAGTAAAATTCACTTCATGGCGAATGACTTGAAAGCTTAAAAAACAAAAGAACAGAAATTTATGACTGCAACCCATGATGGTGAATAAGACTGGGCTGCCACTTCACGATTAACGAAGCCCCCTAGCCATCCAACAATATGCACATAAAACCAAAACTGGAGGTCAAATGTCCTACTTAGTATACTTAACTGTTTATAGCTTCCAATTTAATTCGCCATGTAACAGACTGATTACCTTCACCCAATTTCTAACAGCGGCCAGTCCTGAAGAGCAATGAAAATCGAAGAAGTCCCCCTTCAGGAGTGCATAACACGTACCGAGAATCTTAACTAATCTAAACAAGGCGTCTGTTTTAGAGAATGACCTTTAGGTCCTCCGACTAAAACTGACGAAACTTTCGCGATTTTCCGAATACCTCCGAGCGGCATGGAATACATGAATGCATAACCGCAGTTGCCCTATATTTTTCATTCATAAGATCTATCCTCTGAATCTTACTACTACAGTGAACAATCGATTTTTGGTGGATAAGATAATACAACAGGAAAGCCAACAATATCTCGAAATTGGCGAAACCATCCGGAAGATGCAGACTCCGCGAAATTACATTCCACATTCACCTACCTAGCTAGCAACAACTATATGGGGAGCAGTAAATCCATGTTAGCTAGCCATTGCACCAGAAAAAGGTTCAGTTTCCGTCAAAATTTACGACCCAAAGTATGATAAGAGCACGCGTTCTTTATAACTCCTAACTCGAACACGAATAAGGAGGTCGACAAGGTTTACTGCGGCTAAAGCAAATTTTTCCGCGATATTCTGGCTACAAGAGATTTATTATAACAATCGGTATTTTAGATGAAGGTGGCTACCCTCACCGTAAGTGAAATTTCATGAAATAATTCACAACGTGATATCATCGCTAATCTCACCATTAAGAAACCATGGAAGCACTGTACAGCTATTTCATTCTTGCTAGGAATCATAAGCAGTGCAAATATGACCAAAAGAACAAAAGTTAAGACCGTTTCGATTTTGCCTGTTATTTCCATGCGGCCAACTCTTATGAGAGGATAAGATGGCTTCAAGGATGTCGCGGATTGCGACTGGAAACGAGCGGGGATTACAGGAGCTACTGGTAGAGGAATAAATCTAAATTCTACTTATTGAGACTAACGCCATGGACAAAATGGAGCTTTTGTTGTTTAAATCCCGACTTGACTGTGCCTATCCGATCTGGGTTTGAGCCAGTCCGCAAGACAAAAGCATTTTACATTTTGAAGATGCAAAACACTCAAATCGTTCATAGGACCACGATACGTGCAACTTGTCCAGGTCAGCACTCTCAAGTACCGCATCGTCAGTACATTGTAAGTTAGGAAGTTAACTACTTGGGGAGCTATCAATGGCACTAATCTCAAACGAGGATGTGACTACCTTCACAATAATCTCAACCACAAAGTTTGTGAAAAGGGCAACAATGACAAAAACTGCTTTTTGTGCTGAACTCGGACGAAGGATCGTCATAAGTGCGAACTGGAATTAGGCTGTTCTCATAGGATGGGTGGAAAAGAGGAGTGAAATTCTCTAGTACAACCTTCAGTAGAAGCAGCACTATAAAAATGAACAGACGATTGAACATAATATCGCTTCCTGATCAAGGAAGGTAGACCTTGGTTATATGGAAGGTGTGCCTGTGTTCTGACACCTGTCGTACAGAGCAGATGTGGTTAATAAAGCTTCGATTTGATCGGGACCAATATTCACATCTTTCCATTTGATATCCGTCTGATACCTCCTCTCCCCTGGAGGTGCGAAAGATGGTCTCTATAGGTTTACGATTCTAGGTTGAAAGTTTTTGATTCCATATACGTACAGTGAATTATCTGGAGAAGCTGGGTGAAAATAACACTCAGACGAAAGGTCATGCTACAACGCTGTTGATTGAAGTGGTTCGGGAACAAACGAAACCGCTCACATCAGAGTGGTTCCAAAAACGTTCCAACTAGCTATAACTATTTAGCAAGTTTTGTGTACTGCCCATGTTTCATCAGAACCATAGTGAGAGGAAAGAAGAAAGAAACATTGTGTAGAATTCACCATACATTCCCCATCTCGATATTATTGGTAGCTCATGAGCTAGATGCTTTATTCACCACTTTCTTCGAAACTAGCCGTTGCGGAGATATATGCGAGTACTTTTTAGCCTCGGATACTAGTATCCCTGCAATACAACTAGAATCATACGGGAGAATTTTATTACCAACTCAGAGATGAGACTCAAGGCACTAGATCGCTGAAAGACATCAAATTCGAACAGGATAAGGTGTGCAGGACATAGACTATGCCCCCAGACCAGCTCTCAGGTATACACCATTTTCCAGGGCAACCACCAGTTGGGAGATTGATTAAAATGACCAATCCACCATGTCAAAAAATTCCTAGTAGATCGCATTAGTTTAATGTGTTGGAGTCCACGAGATATCTCAAAGAGATGGTTGACGGCCTTAAGCGATACAGCTAAATCCCACAGACCTTGACCTTTCGTATTTGCTTTTCTAGGATTTTTCTGATCTAGCACCTCAGGATTTCCCTTTCATCGTTAGTCGACGCCGCAAAGCATCAACGGAAACCGGAGCACTTAGGTAAAAAGTAAACGGTTGCATTAACTGAACGAAACTGAGACATCCGCCGCCATACTGGAGAGTTCAGAGACTTGCACCTTGTTGGAATGACGCTGTCACCTAGGCGGATGCAAGGTTCACAAAGAATTGGAACACTTAAGCCTTAGGGCGGCCTGTGGTCACCGCCATCGAAGGTAAAACTGAGCTGCGACCAGCACGGATTTTGCCTTCGATGCAAGACTGACGATAACCCGCGGGCCAGTTCACTTCAGTTTTTACGACCATTAACCTTGAGCCAAAGTCCTATAGCTTGGTTTCCACTTGACAGTACCATCTACTCGAGAGAGAAAATGATAACGAGAAATACTGACTGAATGTAAAAATATAAAGTTTAACCAACTAACTAATTATATATAGATATACATATATGTGACTTTCATGGAGTACATTCACCCTTTAAAAGTTAAGTAAAAGTGAAGTCCCTTTATTCTAGGATCACAAGACCGCGTGGGCGAATAATACCGGCATGTTTCAACAGAAGCGTACAACGCACTACCTGGAACACCACATCTGGATTTCGTCGTTCTTCTCCAATTCCCTCAAATGAGACTGAAAATCCATAAAGGGAGGACATTGTAGTCCTAAATTGCTGGTTATGGTCAGAAACGTACAAACCTTCATTTACATTATAGGCAGACTCCAAGGCGAAAATGGAGATGGGTGCCAGAAACTGCAGTAGCGTCAATCCAGCAGGCATCCCCCAGACACGGAAAAGCGTCACTGGCAGCTGAAGGCGCTACAACCAGACAGCTAACATATAATGAAACGTGCTTACCGAACCAAGAGATGCAAGCCATTTGTGAAATGCATTTTTCAGAACTACATCAGAGGCTGATTGTCTATTAACAAGACTGTAACAAACTGGTTGACGGAAGAGTGGGTTTTACTTCATTATTTCTTCGTATTTGGATGAGTCAATTATCTGTAGCAAAAATCGTAGCAGACATAGAAACTCCTTTTTCCTGGGGAGCTTAAAGTAGGCACTGCAAAACATTAGAAAATTTCATTCGAACCCAAAGGACTCTGGATCGGAAGGCAGACAATGCCCATTGAAATCAAAATCAAGCAGCTTCAAGTGGCGGACTATTATCCTGGACAAAATCCCCATTACAGTTAAGCACCGGCAAATGTATCTACGAATAAAAACAAAAACAGGACAGATGAGAGCTAACGAAAACTGCGATCACCATCATCGTTCAGCGTTGAACAGCGAGGCAAGACTCACAGACCGCTGTCTTTCAGCAGAGTTACAAGTTTATATAAGAAGAGGGAATATCCAAAGGGAACAGGGAGTGGACTCACACAGGCGGTAAAAGATAAGACGCTGTTGAAGTCAACACACGGAACATAGTCCAACTGCACAAAAGCACGTGTTTTCAATCATTCTGATTCGATAGAAAATGACAACACGATCATCACTGTTCACGGTTCATTGGCATATCCTCCAGTGATTCCAGCCAGCAAGTCGACGAGTCTTTCGGACCCCAACCACGAAGAAGTGAGACACCTACTTTACCTAACTTCGCTGTACATCTTCCCATTCCTCGTTGCCACATCATCTACTGGCCTCCACATGGCTTCTTCCATTCCTCAGGAGATCCATGAATATATTTTTTGTTTTTTTCATTTACACATATTTTTTTTAAATTTTTTTGTGTTGTTAAAATTTTTTGAATGATTGTGTTGATATTATGGGCTTTAATGATTTTGGCATTATGGTTATATCAATTGATTTTTTGAATCATACTGAATGAAAAATAATTTAGTTTGATTTATTCTTGATGGTGACATATTTTGACTTTACAATTTATGTTTGAAATTCACTTACCTCCATGCTTCATGCATATTGTGGAAACGAGAGAGCGTATCCCGCTATCGTGGGTCGTGAATCACTGTTGTGCTCATCTTCAAGAAGGGTACACGGATTGGACTGCAGCAATCATCGCGGATTAGTTTTAATTCCGATACTTACTAACGGTGCTCCAGCGTTCGATAATGCTGCGCCGTTTGACACCGATTTGCGAGAGTGCTGTCTGCGAACAACAGGCCGGCATTTTCGTCAAGTCGTGTTTCATCGATCAGGATATTCACTCCCCGACAATTACTCGAACGCGGCCACACCACCGGTGCCCTTTACGATTCGTAGTCTTCCTCACTTGGAAAGGTGATTCGATTCCGCAGATCGAGCAGCACTACTCAGCCTGCTCTCCACCGAAAGGTATGCCAACGAGAGTTTATAAACCATGCTGCTAGCATTGTACTCGCATACCTAAGGTCCCATAGGGTTATACGGTGAACTAACAAGTCATTCGAAACGACTATCAGCTATGGGACAAGGGGGTCCCATCTCTCCTTCTTGTTCAACTTCGTTGAATGGACGAGGGTGATGGGGAGGATGCTTTAGGAGGTCTGCGGGATATAGAAGTCGAATTTGGAAATGGAGTGAAGCTATGCGACCCAGATTACGCAGAACGGACGTTTGTGTGCCTGTTCGAGTCTACGACCATGTACAAACGGTGCACTATATAGACTTAGTTCGAGATCGGTTTGCTCTGCTTGGCATGTTGCTTTGCACCTGGTCAAGATGCAAAGTGCTCTGCAGGATTAGACGACAGCAGTTGCCGAGTGCTGCTGTGCAGAGAGGGACTTACGAACTGTCGACCGTTTTCGCCTACTTTGTTAGCTGCGCTGATCTATGCGATGGTAGCTCGGGATTGAGTATTCGTATATCCAAAGGCTCGTCAATTACGCTGGATTGAAGCACTTTGGTGTCCGGCCTGATATTTTCACTGGAAGTTGGAAGGTCGTGTGTACTGTGCCTGCAGTGCTCGGTCAGTTCTGTTCGATGACGGTTGCGAGACGTGGAGTATGCATGTGGGCGATGGTTCGTCGGTTGGAGGTTTCGGCAACCGATGTTTTACGTAGTATGACTAAAGATTGGATGAGTGACCGGGGAGTAAATATTGAGGTGCAGTGGATCTGGTATTGAGTGCCACTTCTGAGAATAGCTTGATTTAGCGTATGAAAAACTTAGTAGAACTGCGCTGGTTGGGTCACGTGTTGCGTATGGACAGAACACTCATCTACCATACTCGTGCCCTATTTTGTGTTC
>LUCM01009996.1:15865-31307 GCA_008360955.1 Fasciolopsis buskii
CCACTGGATTTGCCGACTGAGCTGCCAACTCAGATCAACCCCCAACTTGGAGGACCAGGAGACTACTTCGTCAGGCCTCTACCCATTGACCTTCCAGGCATGATTTGATCTTCGGCTTGAGATAAGCCATCCTGTATAACTCGTTGGATCATGGAGGCACGCAAGCCACCACACCACGTCAAGGTTTGGTTCCGTTGTGACAGAACTGAGATACTGAACGTCGGCATCATTCTAGTAACAAAACGTACACACTAAGATTAATTAAAACGCATCCATAGGTTCACTGCGCAAAATATGTTGAGAATGGAACCGTATTCGGAGCGTGGTAGAAACCTTGGTAGTCAAGGTGAATCAGGATGGTGATAACAAAAGATACGGTATTCAGTTCACCTCTGTTCAGTTCAGTTCAGTATGTACACGGCAAAAATTTGGCTTCCAACCACTCGGCAGTCCAGGTTGATGTGTTGTTGGCAGGTGTCCGTAGCTTTCAACACTGCAAAGTATCACTGTTTGAAACATCTCGACTAGATCACCGAGCGTGCGTCGACGTCTGCGAGAAAATGACTAGGTCGTTGGGTCATTCGGCTGGCCATCATCTTCATGGCGAGCTTCCGTACCTTTACTGGGCATTCTATATTCTTTTGTAGGTGCGGTGCCCATGCTTGAGCACAATACTCTGTGCGTGGTCTTATGACAGTCACGCATTGGAGCCAAAACACTTCTGGTTCCCTACAGAATACCGTTGGTTTGAGCCTAAAGAGCTCAACTTGGGCCTTATCCGCCACGATTACGCACCACAACTTTGAACTCACTGACTGGTGTGGAACACTAAAAGTGGCGATGTTCTAGCCAGAAAAAGGGATGATGGGAAACCCACAATTGAACGCGTGGCCCAAATCTTACTTCCGGGAAGCGGCAGGCAATCCAAAATGAACATGCTCCTACTGACGTAACTAATAGGTTATTTTCAGAAACTTCCTATTGCGAGTGATATGTCAATAACACAGCGCTTTTGGTAGACTTGAATCGCCAACATCTCGATTAACGTGAGCGATCTTTCTCAAGACAAGCTTAATAATCAAATCTTGTAGAACTTGCCGTGAGAAAGACTACCCACGGTAGTCGAGGCGCTGACTACATACATTTGCAAAGACGGCGTTATTATCATTATATCATCCATAACAATCCAATACATACCGCGTCGATTTTCCGATAAACTCTAAATCGTTCCGTCCTGATACTACTTCAGAGACATTCGGTGGAAAAAGTTCACGTTAACGGACAGATTTCGAAAGAGCTAATTTCATAATGATTTGGATAAGTCCGCGTTTGTCCCAGCGGACGACCAACCAATGGGTAAGGAACTATACTCTACAATGGTCGACTATCGTACCATCTTGAAGATAATATGGCTTAAAGCGTAGAAGAAGCGGTCGCAACTTAGTTCTTCAGAGATTGTGAAACACACTGCGACAGCGAAAGCAGGAATTTGATATTTCGCGGCCCGTCTGCATACTAGGGCGACCTACAGACTTAGCTCGATGGTTGCTTTCCAAACTCTCCCGAGACCAGACGGCCCTACTCCACCTGTCAAGTTGCCGCTCATTTCGAAACGGTCAACAAGTCCCAAAGGACCCACCTAGTATGCATTAAAACGCCATCTGCGCGATCTTGAGCGAGAAGCTTCGGATACTTAAACTATTTACCTGATTCTACGCGGAGTCCAAAATGCTTCGAATTGCGAGGGCGCCAAAGTTGTGGGTTTGAGAATAAAGGACCAGTAGCCCACAAATCCTCTAGTAAGGTTCCTCGTTCTTTTTCTCCTGAAGTAGGAATCTTGTGCTATGTCGTCTGACGTCAAATGCTACTCTGAACCATATTTTAGTCATGCTAGAATCCTTCTTGCTTCTCTCCCAGACCATTTATTACTCCCAGAAACATCACAGTGAGCGTAGTAAACCAAGTTGAACTGAGGCCATTGAAGTTCAGTCTGCAGTGGACTACACAGTTCGCCCGTCTGTCCTCCAGAACCGGCTTATTATTGATGACCCGAGCCAATTCATGCCACTCCGAAATACGTTTAGTTGTTTAGGTTGGACATAGGTAATGCAATGCAAGTCGTCGAGCAGCACCATATTTTAATCCCCCGAGTCGCTAGGTCCTTTTGACCATCATGCCATCGTCGGGTAGCTGGCTAGGCTCTATAGAGCGTCATCGTCATGATAAGATACGCTTAACTCACTATTTTCTTGGCCTATATCTAACTGGTGCCAAGTTACGGCGCCAAATTGCAAACTCTGTTCGGATTAAGGGCCTGGATTTACGACAAACCGTCATTTTGAAAATCCTCTCTTTCACTGGATAATCAAGCTCATTAACTAAAAATAACACACTTGACAAATTAAGCGACCCATATGCAAACTGTGTTTGTCATTTACATTGTTTATAATGCCCTTTTCGGAAGGCTTCGCTTTGGTCGTGGCGTGGGTCTGGGCGTGGGTACCTTCTAGCGCTCGACCGATTCTAAACTTTGACTTTCGCTGATGAGTTGATCGCGACGTTCAGTTTCCATTTTATTTGCAGTTGTCTAATCAAATACTGTAAAAATATTTGGCTCAGCCTTGATTCATTTGAGAATCGCACCATACTGTCAGCGCACCACTTGAATAACACGTGTTGAATCGCTCCTCTTTATGGATCGGGTGAAAACATTCATGAAGCTGGTCCCGTTTTTCTTGTGAATGTCATACAGCGAACATTACACTTGAAACTCCCCCCCCCGGGAAATAATGGCACACCAGGGACGATCTGCTTTTGATGCTCAACCTATTGGCGTCTGATATCGCTGATCGACTCTCCGTAAACTCGAGTCTTAGGTATCTCAAGCTGCATTGCAAGAAGATAAATGAGCTCCGCCAAAGAATTCACACTCGCGAGCACGTATTTGCCGAATGAAAATTTACTCTATGGAACTATCTCCCCGAAAGTTCAATCTGTGCTCCGAGCAAAAACATCATCGAGTTAAGATTAAAGAAGTTTTTGTGGCTATCTATATGACCAGCCCCCCGTACATGCAATCAGTTGCCAAATTCCCGCAAAAATCAACCCCACAAAAAATATTCACTTCATGTTTTTCCCTGTTATTTTCTCTGTGTTGTGTTTACATATCTAATAAACGTTGCCGTTTCTCAGCTTATACGTTTGTCAGTGTGCTGTTCTTTCAGCAGCCTGCTTGATGTCCAGCGTTTTTCACGCAACGTAGGGAATAACCATTTGATTAAAGCATTTGTCGCTGCGTGCTTCAGGTTGGCGGTCGTCCTTTGATGTGCCGCCCAAACTATTTCAGCGCCACGAGCTCCACTAAAAGACGACAAAGTCACAGTTTTTTGGATTTTCAAGTTTCAATATTGAGCACCGCTGCAAGGATTCAAAAGTGCACTTCTGAGTGATGACGCACAAACTTCCCTTACCTCACTTGCGGTCAAAATCCACCTTGGACGTCTCGGGCCCTGGAATTCTATTGCACTTTTGGAAAATGCATTTCATCTGTTTATCATTCCGTTGCTGTAACGATGCTCTTCAGCTACCATCCAAGGGCAGAACTTTAGCAGTTTATTTCCTTCCACTCTAACTCTCGAAAGGAAATCCAGTTGAGAGAGGCCTGGCCATTTCCGTCACAGTCACTTGGTGGGCACTGTTCTAAGATGGTCGTGATCCTAACAAACAAACCAAATACTTAATAATAGTGTTCTATCAAAGGTAAAAATGATTCTGTTGGCGTCCCGAGTCCACCTAAACCTTTACCTTTGACCCACGTCTCGGTGCAATCATGGTGCCATTTGATGGCTGTTGCGATTAAGGAACCCAAAGCAGCATCATGTGTGACCAAGGCACGTATTGGTCTCGAATGGTTACTTAACAAAAACCGGTACCCACTTTCCCATAGCTTATATGTGAATCGAAAGGAAGAAAAGCATACTCAAGTAACAGAATTGTTGACTGAGCTAATCTCTTGGCTTAAATAACGTCAAACTCAGGTGAACCATTTTCGCACTCTTTTTCAATTGAAACCTTTCCTCGAATTTCAGTCAAGTTCTCCGAATGAGCAATGGCCGACTTGTGTATTGCTAACCGTGTTATACAGGACAACGGAAATTAAGAACGACTTGCATTGCTTTGTTTTTACTCAGTGCAATGATTCTATGTCTGCAGCCACTTACGCCCTAACTTGAACACCGACCTCCAAGATAGCTTTAAACTGATCTGATCATACGCACCACAGCAAGCTGCAGTGCACAATTATCAGCCTTCGCATTATGCGGCTTTCCCTGTCTTACTCTTTTTAAATTTCTCAAATAGCAACCGAAGAAAAAAATCACGTTATCCTTTAAGTGTGCCCACAATCACACACGGCAACTTCTGTTCTTCTGGCAAACATAAAACTGATCATTTGTGTCACAAGCTGATTTCTCTTTACCGAGGCACCGACACCTTGTGGTAAGCCATAATCGGCGACTTACGCATTCAGGACTGCAAAATCCTCTGAACACTAATGTGCTTATCACAAATATTTCTATACCAGTTGCGTTTACAAAATCCAAATACTTTTTCTTCCCCAGAGTTCCAGAGTGAGCCTTTATCCTCTGTTAGGCCTTCCTTATGCATGTCCCGGACACGACGTGTCAGTCATCGTCATTTTTCTCTCCTTCGCTTGCGTTTGGTTTGCAATGGTTATCGCTGTATTTCATCCGATTATGGTTTCTCCCTTTCACACCAACTTATGTTTTCTTGATGTTCTTGACCGTTGGTATCATCGCATAACGCCTACCGTCCATCGCCCCCATCACCCAGTCTAATCGTAGAATCACTGTGAAACTTCTCCTCATGTCTCAGCTACACGTGTTCTAACTGTACTTCTTCTCCTGAACAAAACATTCACTTTGCCACAGGCATCGGGTTTCATACTATATGCATCACGTTATTGCGCATTGTTGCACGTGAACGAACTGTGCTCACGTATCTGCTTTTCTTTTTTCAGTGATGCGGTTTTTGTTTGACTTTTGTGATCAGCCAGTAGTCGCTTCCCAAACTAACATATTGCGCAGTCGTATTTTTGTTCCATGCTGACTTGATTATTACGTGTGTACGCCTAACAACATTTGGCTTTATTTTTCATGTGCGCTTCTTATTCAAATTTGGTCGTGCCTCAGTACGTGCCTCTCAAGAACAGAGTAACATACGTGTCATTATCGTCACCAGATCACTACACAAACCTCAACGTTCTGGAAGGAAGATCCCAACGAGCATCTACATAGCCAAACCTACCCCTCTGGCACTCCCAATCTCAAACTGAAATCTTAAAAAGGCAACTACGACCCGCAAACTTGCCGTTTCAGGTCGGATATATCTCATCACTTTTCCGCCTTCCCCAGTGATTCCAGTTGCAGTTCCGGTCCCAATTAGAATATAGGAATATACGGCGAGATGCCTGATCTTCCAGGTTCTGCACCGAAATATCCTTGGATCCGACGGTGCTTCGGCAACAGGAAAACGGAAGCCCTCTTCAGTTCCTCAGTTGAAAATGCGAACATTTCATGTCCCCCATTTTCTTTTCTATCACCTTCGAGCGGGGATTAATGAGCTGCTTTTCTCTGGGCCATCTCTTCAGCCCTGCAATACACAAACCGTAACCTCCCACACATCGTTTAGTCTGCCTTTGAGTTCACCTGCTGATCCCACTTCGACCACGTCCTCCGATAGCTTGTATCAGCCGTTCACCGCTCGCATGGCAAACGATGTGTTTCTTAATCCGGCGGTTACATGCTATGTCAATCGTTTTCCAGTTCCCTCTAAGTTTAGGGTTTCTCATTATCCGGATTAGAGCTCTATGGTGACGCCGCATCACGGCCAGACCCTTAAAATCTCAAAGACAAGCATTAAATCACTTCCTTCCCTAAGTCCTTTCAGATGGTACACGTCGACTGCTCTCAACTTCTTCTTGTATATAAATATGGCTCAAATGTCCAAACCAACGTGTAAAACACCCTGAACCTGTTCTAGAGTTTTCCCATATCTTGCCAAACACGGTCTCTCTGAGCGCGGCCGAACAAATGCCTTGAATAGCAGTAGAAGAACGTTAGGCCTCCTAAATCCTACGGTCCTTTTAATTTAGCACAAGGCACGCAATGCATTGTTGACCACCTTCTGACACTGCAGACTCGGGTTGAATTCCGCACATACCACCACCCCAGGTCCTTTGATTGCTGAGTTTTTTCAACGCGACCCGAAGCTCGGGTGCACTCCTGTGGAGAACGGAATTTGCTTTTGCTTCTAAGAGCTGGGGCACTTGCCCAAATACAGTGGAAGGTCCATCTTACCGCCCGCCGGTAAACTTATCCATATCCCTTCGGATAGCCTCACTGTTTGCCGACTCTAATAGTTTAACATCATCAGCAAACAAGACACGGAATTTCAAAATCACAGAAATACATCAGAAAGAGCAGAGGCCCTAGGAGTGCCCCTCGAGGCACCCCTGTCTGTAGCAATCCTCTGTCTGGGAGACACCCTGAATCTCACCGCTAAAGCACTACACTTTAGATATCTGCGGCCTATTTGTTCACTTTAGCTTCCACTCCGAAACTATTCAGGTACTGGTCACGTGGCCTATGGCCCACGGAATCAAAGGCCTTTTGAATGTCCAGGTAGCAGACTGTAGAGCCATTGGTAATCACTGTTTACCTGTCCTAGATTTCTAGCAGTACACCAGCCATGTATTTCAGATGAATCCTACTTTGTTCCTCCGAAGGAGCTTATGATGTCTCATGGATGAGATACGCGTATTTTGACCGAAAGGGGATAAAGGGTGAACCCCTATACTATTTCGGCAGAAAACTCCGAAGCATCCTTCTCGTTATTTAAGATTACCTAGTTCCCGTACGATAGAACGAATGTGACTTCACGTAATCGCTTCCATGTGCTGTTGACTACTCAAAAGAAAATTATTTATATGACGCTTGTTGCACGAGTTTCGGCAAAAAACTGCAGACACTGCGCCCAAGATCGTACGTAGATTAGTCCAAAGACTGGGCCACAACCAGGCACTGAGATTACCCACTGAAGTAAAGATAGTCAGCGTAAGCACCGAAAAAGAAATACTAACCAGGTACGCTACTGGTTACTTGTTATTTTTCGATTAAAATATCAAGTGGGCTTGGAAAGCATGGCTAACTCAGGTCAAGAGGGGTGTAATGGGTAGGAGACTGCTTACAGACGAGGGTACTGTAACATTCAACTACTACAACACATGAGATATAACAAGGTGTGCATGGATACCGCAAAACAGGGAATGATGGGCACTGTGAGTTTTAGATGCAGAAATGATACGCAGAAGTTGTGTGAGCCGGCAAGCCTGAAACTGTCTTGGAGGAAACAGACACCCGCAGCGGTCACAGGACATAGTCGAACTAACACGCGAAGCGAACTGGATACTGCATATGTTGGATGCCTCGACTATGCGAGAATAATTTGTGCCCACAATTGTTTATCTCGGTGGAATGCAGCAAAATGTAGTGATCGGTGATGAAGAGTAATGCGGTTCAACCATTGGGCGACTAATGCTTGAAAGAGTACGTGACCAAGGAGCCGGGGTCTTAGGTGCGTAGCAGTGAGACGCACAAGGCAGTATATATAAATGTGCATGCAAGTAGACTTTGCTGAGAGCTGTTATAGGTTTGCTTTCAGAGAAGCAAAAAAGGACGTGAAGTTCATGAAGTCAACGGTTTTTGGCCCATACATACCCGTCATTCTAGTCACTGCAAAGTCAAGCGGAGACGGTTAAGGTGAATCGTCTGACATTATTTCAAGTTTGGCGTGAAAACGTTGTGGCATTCAACGATTATTCAAGGTCGGAGAGAGAATGGTAATTGTTTGGAAACATTTGTATGCTGGGCAACAGTTGCGTTTTGCCTGCTCGTCATTGCTTCGGTGGTGTGTCGTCTAATGCTATAATTGGTAAGGAGTAAAGTTGCGGACATCAAATCAGGGCTTGCGAGCATAATGCATGGTCCAGTGATTGACCGAGGCGCCGAGAGTAATGAGAAACTTCAAACCAAATACGTAACTGCGCATACATATATAAATTTGTAGATACACCTGGGCAACTGAGTCAGATTAGGTTGACAGCTATGGTGAACTGACTTGTGGAGGGGTGAAAAATATTTTGCTTCAAAGGCTAGCATATTGTGTTCTGTGTTCGCTTGTCATTATAGTTATGTCGATGTTGAAAGGGAATGCGTGATCTGAACCGCTTTGGGTAAACTTATAATTGACATGAAAATATCACAGCATTTGACAATGGTTCAGTGTGGAAGAAAAGGTTGCCAATGGGGTTACTTAGATTTACCCACGGGGCAACAGTTGAATAGAGGAAAACGGGTATAGTGGGACACAGCATTTCAATTTTTAAATTCAGGTGGAGCCAGAAGTCTATTCAGCTTTCGGAGGCTTGGTCTAGATTGAAGTTGGCCCCAGCCAAGTTGACGAATTTAGGTGTGTTGTGAAATTTGGATAAATCAGTCTCAAAATGTGCCAAAGTCCGGTAAGAGCAGTCAGGGTCCGGTAGCTTATGCAACACGTCAGATTAAGCAATTGTGAACAACCCTAGATGGACATATATTTGGGATGGTGGGGTTAAAAGGACGCAAGATATCTTTTTGGCCAGCCATATTGGATTATTAGCCGTGTGGACTCGCGAGCGGAAGAGTTTGAAAAGGAGCGTGAGGCTCAGCTTCAGGCGACACGGGGTTAAGAGGAAACGATTGACATTTTTTCCTTCAACTGTGGGATCGAGAAGTCCTTTCGTAAATACATTGTACATTTTCGACGTCAGTGGGATCATCTCTGGGCATTCTCAAAATATTATCGGGAAACGCTCAAACTGTGGTGTAGCCTGTGATTTGTATAGAATTCACCTACGGCCGGGGAGAGAAGGCAGTACGCGGTGCGTTGTACCTCGGGAATCGCTAGGTTTTTAGATTATGTGATCCTTCTATATATATTTGACCGATTGGGAATGGTCAGTTATCAAACGAGTCATCCCTTTCCGGGGCCAATTTCACCCCGTATGTCCGTTCGACTGTTGTGATGAGGAAATCCGGCAATGAGTTTTCTTTAGTCGTTCATCCGCTCAGACAAGTCTCAAAGCTATGAGATCGTTGGACATCCAACTTTTGTGCTAGGCATCACGATTATTTTGGAGTTCCGGCGAACCAACCAGATATTTCCAGTTCGTGTCCTCCCACCGAAAGAACCAAGATATAGTAAACATGAAGAGTTGCTAGTGCCGCCGTCCACAGTGGCCCCTTTATTTAGCACCCCGTGTATTTCCATTTTCTTCTGCAATGCCCAGGTTACTGAATTGAATAACTGTACTGCACCAAGCGGGTGGGATGTCATCCATCAATCTACTATTGTTTCGTTTGTCGTCTTCAGTCCACCAAAAGAAGCGCAACGCATTTCCCTTCTTGTCTAGCACTATCATCTGCAACGATGTTTCTCCGATTTCAGCAGATAATGCAGTTTCACTCATCCGGAGGCAACATAAAACTTCACGAATGGTGCTTTATACACTGTCCCCTGCTACAGCCGATCTTTGGGAAAAATCTCCCTCACGGTGGTCATTGCTGACCGTTCTACGTACTCAAGGATTTCTTAAGCATCGTCGTCCTGTAGTATCGTTTCAACAGCCGATTCATGGCGAAATGTTTCTCTCAAATTTAACAAAATTGTGGCCTTTGTGCGTCCTTGCCTACGATGTGTCCGACCTTCGGACGCCACGAGAGCGGCATCTCAAAACGAACAGAGGATTTTCTGCCCCCTATTTCCCTTTCCCCGATGCCTCAATATCTCCTCTCAGTGCGTTTGGGGCGCTCATCTATTACATCCAGAATTTTTCGATCGTCCAGCCAGTAAAGGCAAAATTGGTGATTTTTCTGGAGGATATCGTTACTTGTGGGCGGTTTCTTGTTCTCCGTTCCTACATTCCTTGTTATTTCTTCGTTTCAGGTTTGTCGTTTAATCCGTGTTAGCTATGTGCTTGTAGCAGGAAAGCATAGACGAAGTAATTACGAACTTTCACCTGAGTATGGAAGAGATCCATTTATTTTCGTCAAAGTACACTCTAAAATCTTTTTACCTGACAAATCTAGTCCTGCGATTCTGCTCGGCTGTCGACATTGACCCACCATGCACTGATGTTTCCGGATTCCTTTTGGCCTGGTTTCAGAACTTTTACTGCTGTTGGAGATTGCAATTATATGGTGGAAAAGATCGGCCGTGATGGGACCTTCCTTGGCGAAGTCCACCAAAAATTAGCCGACTAAATGAACTAACTGTTTTTTTCTTGGCAATCAAAGTATCATTTACTGATGTTGCAGCATAAGTGTCCTTTTACCTTATCGGCTTCAACCTAGTGTTTGAGGTCCACTCTCAGTGTCGTTTGTCCATATTGAGCCCCGGTTTTCTTACTGTCCACTCTAAAGCTGAAAAAATCATGTTTCCGTAGTCTGACTTCTTAAATGACTCTCGACCACCTCCCAGCATTTTGGCAATGGTTTAGTTCATTTTGGTTACCAGGTGCGGTATGTGGTTCTGGGAGCCACACGAGCGCTCCGAGTTGTTCCCATGACATGCACTGAAGTAAGCATCGATTTCTGCCAGCTTTTTCTTCTTTAAGTAATCCCTAGGGTTCTAGCAATTCCGTTTCTGGCAAGGAGGAGTATTTAGATTCCTGTTACTCTGAAAACCACCAGCAAAACTGATACAAATAATTAATTAAAACAAATGCGATCCGCAAATGTTTACGCTACTTACTTAAAATTCTATCAAATTGCGCAAATAACGCAAGTGAACTCATTGCGTCGCCCCACAAATCAAAATATATATGTGTAAATTTCTCTGATAATTTGAGAGGCCTTCTTGGTTGCATGAACAAAATGTTACAGGAGTATTGCGAGTCACATCGAACAAGCAAAAAAGCATCTTGGTACAAAAAGAGAAGAAGTAGCAAAACTGGCATGCTAAGAGAAAAACGATGTTCATAGGCGCCAATAATGCGTATCGCAGACGCAGAGTTCACTTGGAGGATGGCGTCGGGTGTGGAGGCGTCTTCAGTATTCGGATTAAATAGGTCTATAAAATGAACGTGAATGATAAAATATTATAAAGAAAGTATCCAAAGTCCTTGATTGCGAGGCGAAAACGTGCCAACGGACCGAAGCAGCTGCGGGGAAGAGTAAGGATGGGCGTTAGATGCCCCGCATTAGGATGGATATGAAAAGAACGTCGTTCATTTAACCATGAATCATGGAGTCAAAAATATAGTAAGAAGCCATTTGAAAATGCGAAGGACGGAAAACACCAGTGAAAAAATTTGGCTGACCCGTGTTTGAAGACATGAGGAGTGTAAACGTCGTCTGCATTGAGAAGTGAAGATTGATATGATATGCTTTGAATAATATGTCTGACGCTGGTAAGCCAGTGTGAAAAATGTGTTCCATTGCCCCTATGCATTTTCAGGCTTAGTTGATATAAATTTCTAAGGAAAGGATAGCCGCGGATGTACAGGCGAAATTTGGAATTGATTTTCGCGTCATACGATGGTAGCGGCATCTGGAACGGGGATCTGCTTGTGGGTGCTTTCGTGAAAATTGGATGCCAGTGTGGTGGGCATGTCAGGCACGGGCGGGTAGCTCCAGCAATAAATCTGTGCAGTTGCGAGGACTTGTCCGCTCAGAGAATCGCAAGCATTGTGAATCGGATTATATGGCCTCGATTTCTAAAGAAACATCAAACTTGGTCATCAGTTTACGTTGGTGAATTATGCGAATTAAAAGCAGTGTCCACGTCATCGCGGCCGTGGAGCAGGTCGAATTTGTCCGTCCTGGGATGGTTGAACTGAGCCTTGGGTCAGCTGGCTTTCACGGTGTGTTGAGACGTGCGAGGATAGGACCAGAAACTGGTTGGTAGACCGTTGGCGAGACACGAGTGCAAGCGCAAACAACCGGAATGGAATAAGCAAGAGATGGCAGTCTGGAAGTATTCCAGCTAGGGATTATGGTGCGCGCAACTCTAAGAACGGGAAACGCTAAATGTTGCGCAGAATGAGGCATTATTGAGAGAGGATTAATAGCTCAGCATTTGGTGGCCCTGTAGAATCGCAGAGCCTTCAATACGTATTTCTTTCCTTCATCCTCATTAACTCAAGTCGGACCACACTCTAAAATCCACCCTGTTAACTCTCGGTTAAGATTATCCTCCTATCCTCGTTGACGTTGCTAGCATCCACCATGTGATGAAAAGTGCCAGGGCATCCCAGGCCTGGCCATGATGGCATTCCACCGTGCATTTCGCACCGCTGGTCAGATCTTCCATGCTTCTTTTAACAATCTTCTTCCTCGCATCTCCATGTCTGGATGTACTCTTTTCCGTACAATGAGAAAACAATCCATTCATATTGTCCCACATCACAAAAGAGCGTTCCATGCCCATGAACCTTGAAAACTTTCGCACCCATTAACACACTTCAGTCCTCTATCCGGCTTATGGAAGATTGTTATACAGAACCAACTGGTTAATTTCCTTACTACTCACAATTTTATCACCCCTCCCAGACACGCTTCCTGAAGGCCGATCCTATCTCACCTGTCAGTTTGACTTCTTTGGAACTTAATTACCCGAAGTGCTGATTGCCACCCGTCCATACTTCGTAATCGTTTTTTAGGACATGTCAAAAGCGTCTTGGACCGCCGCTTTCCCACTCCCGAATTCTGGCCAAAATTAGGACCTATGGAATAAAAGAAAAACCCATCTTATTTGTGCTGGTTTCTCCTACCGGTTTCCGATCGCTCTCAGGTAGTCATATTAACGGTCATTTTTCCCAGCCTCTGCTATTACCAGTAGGGTCATTAAAAGGAGCGTCCTAGGTCCTCTCCTGCTCCTGCTATGCATTAATGATGTCTTTAAAGTTTTCGTCCTGGCACACTATTTCTTGTTTGCCGATGACATTAAATATCTACTCTATTATGAGGCTGCTTCATTTAGCTCCACTCTTACATTAAGCAATGAAGATCTAGGGTCTTCTGATAACTGGTGTTCCAAGTGGGCTTATGAGTTCTCTGTTGACAAAGCCTCTTGATAACATATAATGCCATCCTATGTATTCACAACCACAGCTTAAGAGTTAGGGATTGCAATTACTCCTGCTTCTTTCCAACTTTCCACGAGCAGGCCCACTACCGCCGACTTAGCTAAGAGAACCGCCACAATGGATCTGAAGGGCATCCCGCACTAAGATTGCGATTAGTGTCACCATTCAAAGTCCCATGCTTAGGGCGACCACCTCGAGTACTGCCCGATCTATCTTTACGCATATGCGTAAAGGTCGATCGATTGCAATCGAGAATGTCAGCGTGGCGATTCACTAGGAATCTCCCTAGGTGCCCTCTTTGTAGCTTACACAGGTACCAGGGCCAGATGCGAGCTGCTGGACTTGAACCATTGTGGCTTCGGTCGAGTAAATTAAACCTTGACATTTTCTCTTTAATCTTGCCATAATGAATGTTCCCGACGTCTACTCAAATCGTCTCCACTCTGACGCCGAGTAGTTCCCCATTATCCACTTCGTAGTAGATTTCGTTAAGCAACCCCGACTGATCTATCGATAGGGCTAAACATTCTTCAACAGATTGCCTACTACTAATTGTGGAACAAACTCCTAGTTCCCTGCGGTTCGTTGCCAAAATTTAAGCCCAGTTCCAAAGCCATCTGGCAAAGCTTACTGGATGATCCGTTCCTTAATTACCTGGCACGAGCTAACATTGGACTAGACGAGGCTACGAACTGGGATACGATTTTGTTTGTAGCACTATTTCTTTTTGCTGAGATCACCATCAGGGATTCTGGCTTTACCTGCTTAAACTTCTTCACTGCGTATCACCGTACCCCACTAATGTACGGTTTTTGCCTCCTATGTAAGATGTACCCTCCTCACCAATTGTTTGAGCAAGTAACTCTCAAAATTCTCCAATTGTTGGGGTTGGTAGAATTGTCTGCCCGTTGCACGGTAATCGCGGATTATCGCACTGGATTATCGCATTTCTGCGAAATGGATTATCGTGGTGATTGTCTGCTGTCTCCGGAACGGCTTGCGGACACCTGACGTACTTTACCGACCGTGCTGCTCCATCTTGATAACTTCTTACCATGCTGCGACACAAAAATGAGCAGCTAAGCAGATCTTTTTGCTTAGTGTAATTTCAAGGATTTATTAGATACACAGTTTCTCTGGTTGATCTGCGCGCATTATTGGGTCAGCGTTACCACCACTCCGTCTATAGATGTTTAGTCATAAACATTGAAGTTCGGTATCCAAAGCTTTTCCACTATATTGGTTCCAGATATTTGATGGACAATTCTTTTCCCGCTCTCAGCATGTATTTGTTGGCCATTGTTGTCAAGCTACCGATGTCTCAGCCATTTGCCTGACCTTCAAGCCTGTTTTCTCACAATTCCATCCCATCACCGGCACTATACCCGCTTTACGTAGTCCCTTTAGCTTAAATGTTTGCTGCCCATTAACGTAACGATTCCGACGTTTGAGCCCAGGATGATCATTTAGACATTACTCCAATTATCCACCAGCTCGAGTCTCCGTTCCAGGTTGTGCGTCCTTCCAAAAGCACATTTAGTGCGACCTTAAACAAGAGTTTGATTTCGTAGTCCGCTCATTGCAAAAAGTCCACTAAACTATTGTGCATCGTTTTAACAGTGGAGTTATTCTACTCTTTTTTTTGCTTTACACTGGCCATTACTAGCGGCATTCTCGATTTACCTGTCCAGTAGCCTCTAAATAAATCCCATTTGCTCCCGCCATTCTTATCCTATCCACCGTCTATCAATCTACATTTCCTACTGCATCATCATGTAAATATTGATCTTGATGTCCCTCATTAATAAATAAGCCAAATATGCGCATGCATAAAAATATGGCTAAATACAGGAGGCAAGGTAGTCTGACATGTTATTATTACTCTGTATCTTAACCCCCACGTCAACAAGGTCTAATGGCCAACGTATTATTAGTGCTCGGTTTCTAGCCCAGGGGTAGTTTCTCCACACAAGTTACAAATCAATCTTGTGAGGCACTAAGGGCCAGAAGAGGAACTCGTAGTGGAAACTAGTCAGCGGCGGTTCTTATCCTACTTCTTTATCTTTGTTTAGTGCTCTATGTCAGCACACGGCATTTTAAACAGAAGTTCACCGATATGGTCTGATTGATCTCCTTTACCCACCAAACGGAATAGTCCAGCTAACAATTCTTTCCGCCTGCACGCCGAATTTGAACATATTTAGACCATTTCCGATAAGCGCGGGTGTCGGCATTTCA